>JAUZNK010092702.1:0-11897 GCA_035046665.1 Euphysa ruthae | reverse complement strand
ATTACTACATTCTAAAACAAGACAAACCACAAAATTACTACATTCTAAAACAAGACAAACCACAAAATTACTACATTCTAAAACAAGACAAACCACAAAATTACTACATTAATAAGTGTGTTAATGAAAGCTACAAAATTTTACTTTTATATAAGAAGTGAAGTTATACAATACAAAATTGCAACCAAAATTTTATTTATTATTATTATTTTATTGTGGCCGTTAATAACAGCCACAATAAAATAATGTCTGCACTCAAGTTTCTGGTGTGTGTCACATGTTTACTGTAGAATGTGAATATTTTCAACTCAACCTGGTCTTTTTTGTGTTGTATTCCTGACAAACATGCCACTCGCACTTATCAGAATATTTAACTTATCCAAAGAGCTGCTCTGACATTTCATTCCAAGCCGACTGGATAAGCAAGGATGTACTTTATAATAAAATTTTAAAAGGAAGATAATTTTCAAGTTATTTTTAGGGATGAGAATTTGTTTTGTTCATAAACCTAAATAACTTCTACTAAGATCAATTATAGAATATAAGGAAATTGAGACATAGTTGATGAAAAAATTTACAAAATGATCTCTGGTCTCTAGTAAAATCTTTTAAATCATGGTATGCCAAAATGATTTACTACCATCAAAATAGAAATAGTTAGAACATAAATTCACAATAAAGTAAAGAAATATTGTCTTCAGACAAAATCTTCCTTATTTTGTGTCTCGAAACAAGACCAAAATTTTTGAAATGGGAAAAATCAGGAAATATATATTTTTAAAACCAAAGAAATTTTTTTAAAAATGATAACAAAGTTTCTTGTGAAAACTTGATTGGAATTTTCGGGTAATTAACATATATATGACTTGGCCAAAAACCGATAAATTTCTAAAAATATTTAAATGTAGCATAAATGACACAGTGTATTAGGCCTTTACGAAAAATCTAAACATTAAATTGTTACACAAGGTCGTGAAAATAAAACTCTTCTGTGGTATAAGTAGCAAAGATTCAAACCCTCACGAATTGACTGGCAGCCTCCCGTTTCAGACCTATTGATCCTAACCTCCTATTTTGGATATAAATCTCCCAAATTCGACCTGCTAAGACTAAACTACATAGAAAACCAGAAAAAATTCATTGAGACGAATGTTTTGAAATTCTAAAAAAATACGTTAGTCTACACGTTAACACACGGTGAAGGTGTATGCACAACAAAGTTATCAAAATATTATATTAGACTCCAAGAAAATAAAAATATTGAAGTCAAAGGAGTTACAACTCAACGTTTAAAACAACGGCTAATTGCCTTTGTTGAAAAAATTTTTTTATAGTAATAATACTTATAATGAAGATGAACGAAATTGGTTTTTCAAAACAAACATCAATAAAACAAAACTTTTTAGAAATCTAATTAATATTGAAATTGAAAGCAAAGTCAGTCCGTTTTCTGCATGGCCTTCAAGTGCAGATGAGATAAAAAATGAAAGTGTGTGCATTTCTACTCTTCTTGAGACAATTCTGTGAACTGCTATATAAAAGTGACTCACAAGTCAGCTCGAATCGACTGTCTTAGATCAATTGGTCAAGACATAAATTACAACTCAAAAAGAGACAAGACAAAAACAATTAAACACAAGTTGGGTTATTTACAAAAAGAAAAAATAGTTTACGGCTAATGGTTGACTGCTTAAACCACTTAGGACATTTAATTTTCTGCAAAAATGTTAATCTTATTAAAACAATCTTTTCCATTCACCTTGAGCCTCACTTTTGTTAGGAAATACAATAAAATAACATGACACCTTCGTGGAGAAATCAGCCTAAAGGTGCAGTTGAAAAAATCAGTTTGGAGCCACGCCATAAGTAATTCCTGGATGGCCAACAGATAAAATATATTAAGTGAATATTAAAGAATACATTTAATTTCAACTGGTACTGGTTCTCAGCACCCTGACTATTTCCCATTCTGGAGAATAAAATAATCAACAAATAGTTGCACGGGATGTTTTCCTATGAACACATACTGTCCAAGAGATGGATTTGGCTTTTTATAAGCCCAAATAAGATAAGTCAAGACAAAATAAGTCAAGATAAAATGGACCATTTGCAGATCATCAATGTTTCCTTGATTTACTAAAGCCTGGTATATTGCCATCACTCACAGAAAGAGGTCATTGAGAACAATTTATTCTTCTTTCTCCTAAGCCTGTTTTGCAGCTTTAAAACCATTATGAAATGTCTGTGGTGCCAAAAAAGTTATCAAAGTCCAACTCAACTATATTAAAAAGTTCATCATAAATTTCTCGCACAAAATTACCAAATTCTCCAATAGAATAATTTAATTTTTGCATCTTTTTCATTGCTTTCCACTAGTCTTCATTTTTTTGTATACTAATAACAAGATTTTGATGGTTGTTAAAATTATTTAAAAACTAGATATTAGAGCTCACTGAAAATAGTCCTATTTATTGCTTTAAAAGCATAACTTATAAGCATAATTTTCATACTTTTAAAGCAATAAGTATGACTATATTCATTGAGTTTCTTAGAAAAGATTCTATAAACTTTTTCCGTGTGTATAAGGTCAAAGCCATTTTTCAGAAGTTTTACATAAATCAACAATGGTGTAGGGGTCAATAGAAAATTTAATCTAATTATAACGTATTAATACCTAAATATATAAATAGTTGAGACAGAAGTTTTTTATATTGCTGATATGTAGGAATTCAGACAGAGATTATCAATCAAAATATAACTTTGATGAATCTTTAATCTTATTGGTTGCTTTTTTTGACAACTGATGAAATAAGATATATTTACCACATTCCTACGGGATTAAAAATTTTTATAACGAAAAACAAAAAACGACTTTTTTGGTTGCGTAAATACAAACATTTATGAACGAAAAGTTCCACTAAACTTTTAGCATTCGTTAAATTCAATTCAATTTATGGCTAAAACTCTGATTAAATTTAAATTATTAGATACCAAATTATGCCAGTGAAAATAAGAAATATTTAATTTTCAAATTATGTCTTGCCACACATTTCTTAATTGTGGTTAATAAAAAATAGTTTTCAACCTAAAGGTATAAAAAACAAATGTACAGCACACCAACATAGAATACAAAATGATTTCTGTTTCAATCTCTACAACCAAAATTATGATATTCAATGCTGTCCTGTCAACAATTTGTTTCTTATTAGTTAAGTAAAGTAATTACTTACCTAACTAATCAACTACCTAACTAATGCTTCCTGAACGACCTGATCAACATCCAAATCTGAAATTACCATATAAAAATTTGCTGAAAACATAAATCCCCTCTAAAACTGAAATTTAAATTATTTTCTTGTCCATTTCCAAATATTTTGCATGAGCATTTTTTTCGCAAATATAACTCCTTAAAAACCTAAATCACATAAAAGTTGACCTAAAAAATACTCTCATCAAAATTTACACCTTGCATAACCAAAAACAAAACATGATAAATAATAAATGTCTTACGCTGTCTGGCATGTTAATAAAAGCTCCACGTTCAAGCAATTTTGAAACAATATTGGTGTGTCCTTCTTTTGCTGCCCATAATAGTGCTGATCTTCCATCCTGATCAAATAAATAAAATTAGTTGAGGTATCTGTACAGGGCTAACATTAAACTTCTGTTCATTTCTATCAAATTCAAATACTATTAGACCATTTTTAATGTCACCCATTTATTGTTTACTAATTCTTAAACATAAACTGAGTGTACGCATGTGAAATAGGATATTCAAATATACAAGCTTTTTATTAATTCAAGAATATGTTTGTTATGAATTTAGTTTTTGTTCATTCCGTAGTTTCTATACTACCGTATCTTACAAGTTAGATTAAATTTAAGAATCCATATAGCTCAGTGGTTAGCATATTATTTCTTTTGCTTTTGTTAATTTCAGAGACCCAAATCTCAGAATTCAAGTGGTTTTAAAGTGGATTGAAAATTTTTATGAATTAATATTCATTAGGAAAAATCAAGAAATGAAACCAATAGTTTAGCAGCCTTAAGGTACCCAAAAAATATGGCAAGGCAACTGACTCTTAATCTATATTTATTTATTTAATAACCTAAATCTTTATAACTGCTATTAAGACCAAATAATGTTAGAATATTTAAAAAACAACCATTCTCAAATCAGTAATAGAAAATTTAATGCATATTTACATTTCTACAAAATTAAAGTAGAGTTTGAGTACCAAACAAAACCTACAACCAGTTAACTAGCAGTCAAATATGAAGAAGAGATTAGCAAAGATATCTTGGGCAAGGTAAGTACAACATACACACACACACGCACAAAGTTAAAAATTAAATTCAAAATATTTTTCAAAATACTGAATAAATGCTTAAAACCCAAAAATTTGATATTGATTTGGTTTTGGAATTATGTGACTATGAATTTACTCTGGATTTAGTTTTATCCAAATTTGGGTGCCACTATGGGTCAGCCCTAAAATAAAGCGAACAAAATAATCAATTTTATAACAGGCAATATAAATATTTTTGTAATCACAAAATTTCAGGCTTCAGCAATCCACTGTTCTCTAGCATGATAAAAACACTTTTTGGAAATGGGCACAGACACCTAATAAGACAAAATTAAAATAAACCCATTTTTTAAACATACCTACCTGATCAATAGCGTTGACATTTGGATTTTCTTCTAATAAAAGTGTAGCTACGTCAATATAACCTCCTTTTGATGCCATAATAAGTGGTGTCCAGCCATGCTAAATTAAATATTAACAAATCATTGACAATATAAAGTCCGTTAATACATTAATAAGACTAAAAAAATAGAAAGAATAGTTGGACATAATAAAAGCACCAAGGTAAAGAATCTTATTATAAAATTCACAAAGATACAGTTGTAAAAAAATATATATCAATTTCAAAAGCCATGAAAACTTCCTCAATACCAACTATTCTTTATATTAGATACAAAATGATAAACCACATGATAAAATTAATAAGATAATTCAAAAAAATTGATATAAAATGTGGTAGAATCTCCATCTAAAATAGTTTTCACAGTTTAACCTCTGTATAATTAGTGAATCATAGTAGTATATAACCACACAAGATTAAAGGGGAACAATTTATAGCCCGCTCGTAACATAATGCTAGCCCATAAGAATAAGATTATTTCCTTAGAACCTAAACAACATACAAAATCAGAAGCAGAAAAGAGCAGATTTGCAGATGAGTTAAGAATGGACCAGAACAAAAAAGTGTTAAGATAGCAAAGCAAATGAGGAGCACTGATAAGGACATTATAGCTGAGAATTGTATATGTAATGATAAGGGAGTCTTAGCTAACACAGTGGAAAAGAGTTGTTATAGGAAGTTACTTAGCACTGAAAAATTTAATAGGATGAGTATATTTTGTCAGATATTAATGTAGTAGTGGGGTCAATTATGCTGATTAAGATAAGAATAGATAGAAAAGCCTATTAGGAAGAAAATCAGTCAGTTGCAAGAGTATCAGGTGCTGTTGTAGGAATAATAACAGAACCAAGAGATGCTGGAGTTAAAGATATTAAAAGTACAGCCAAGCATATTACGAAGAAAGGTGCTATCTTGAAAACGTTGTTTAAATGTTTTAAGAACAAAAGACTTTAAAAGACTTCTTCCCAGAAAAAACTGTCTATAGAAATTGAAGCAGTGATTTTTTTTTAGAGATAGTTGATAATTTCTACAACTTAGGTGAATTATTTTTTCTTTTAACAAGTAGAGTTTTGACAATTTAGGTTATAGGTAGGTTGTATGAATGAAGCTTAAGTCAGATGTGTTGTGTTGTAAGAAAATGAGACATGGGCAGTAAAGCTAAAAGATCTTGATCATATAGAAAGGATAGACATGAAAATGGTTAGGCAGATGAATAAATCAAGCCTGAGAGACAGGAAAGGTTTAGATGAGATGAAAATAGATATCAATAGCATACAGATGTTATTTATATCAGGAGGTTAAGCTGGTTGAGTCACTTGGAGAAAATGGGGGAGGATAATTGGGTAAGAAGGTGTAGAAACATGAAAGTTCTAGGATCAAAGCCAGAGGTAGTCTAAAAAAGGTATGGCAAGAGGTAATAATGACAGATTTGTAGTAGAGGAATTTGAGTTTATACCTCACATAGCCTAAATTAGCTTGGAAGATAGCCATTAATATTCTAACCATGTCAATAATCAAACCAAGTCAAACCAATGCTAGCATGAAAAACGGCATTAAATTTAGAAAGATGAATGATGATGCTATTCCTGTTACTGAACAATATAGGATTAAACTATGAATGTTTACTAAATATTCCCTGTCAAGAATTACTGCTTAGCAACAAAAACACATTTAAGTTACCATTTATTATATATATATATTATATATATTATTATATATATTCAAATTGAGATAATAGTATAGCACTCTGCTCTCAATATTGCGCTTTGAAAAATTAAATGTGTATGTACTCAATTTGAATACAAATATGTAACTAACAAAGTTTGAATTCAATTTATATAGATCAAGTGATAGTATGTATATATCTGAAAAACAAAATGGCATGTCCCATCATTTGATAATAGCTTTCACTCCTTCTTTATTTCTCTCTTTGTTGATAAATGCAGTAATTAAGCATGAAACTGCAACAAATAATATTTAATTAATAAACAAATCTATTAAAAAATCATTCAAAGTACCAATAAAGGTAAAGTTCAACGTAGCAAAAACATTTGTAGTGACTAATTGAACCCTCTCCTCCACCCACCTCAAAATAAAGCAAAAAGCAAGTATCAATGACACAAAACTTTAATATAGAATTAACAGAATTTGGAAATATTATAGTAAAAATTTCAAGAAGATTGAGGAGCAAATGTTTGAAAATAAACGATTTTCTATCTGCTAATAAAATTTCTTTGAGTTTGGTTAGTTATCATTATTAGCTAATAGCTCTACTAGCTCTACACAAAAAGTATAAGTGCATAGAAAATTCACAAGCACATGATAACAAACGTTTGGGTAACTTTTTTGTTTATGAAATCAGAAAATGAATCATTAAAACCATTTTTATTAAAACCAATTTTGGTCCCGTGAGTATTAGCATTAACTCATTTAAATAGAGAAGGGAAAATAGTTAAATTAGGTATAATTAAACAATTCACAATAAAAAAAAAATATTAGTTATATCAAGATACCAAGAGTTAAAAAGTAAAATTCTTCTCTTAGAATCAAAAAATAATTCAATAAATTCAAAATTCACTTAATGCCGCTTAAGAACATTCCTTGGTGTTCAGTTATATGAAATAAATATACTTAGAAAAAGAAAACATTACCTCTTCTCTTGCACTTTTGTCTTGTACAATATTATTGCAAATATCATTATTTTCTATGTTGTGGATCTCAGAAAAATCTGACAAGGATGATGTTGTACTCATTTTTAATTTTTACTACACATAGCAAATAATACATTCCTTTCTCTTTAAGTTTATCAAGATATTGAAATATTTTAAACATTTTATTTTTAAATGCAAACTATAATACTAAATAATATTTTTATTGAAATAAATCCATTATCACACCATAACACCTCTCAACAAATTAATTTTAATTTACTAGTAAGATTATAACCTAATTTTATCTTATATATCATAAGTGATCCAATTAAATATATTTAAAGCTTGTAGACAAAAAATGCATTTTTTTTTTTGTTTTTTTTCTCTCAACTGATCAGTTAAAAAAAAAAAAATTGAAAAAAAAAAGATTCTTGGTATCTTTGAAATTTAAGGCTTTCTATATTACTCTAATGCTTTCAAATTTTCTGATTTACATGGTTCATGTTTTTCTTTATATCTTTATACTTTAATTAAAAATGAAAATAAGTTTTGTGAACTTTAATATTGTTCTAGTAATAATTTAGTGGGTAATAATTTCAAGGAATGGGTTGCTTTTGTTCTGTGTGGATGAACAAACAAAATCAATTCACAGACTCCTTAAAGAATTCCTTTTAATCCTTTTCTGTCAATGATCTAATATTATATTTTATATGTAATATTATATTTTATATGGTTGTCTGGCCAAGCGGATAAAACATTGGTCTTCGGATCCTAGAGCTGTGGGTTCGAACCTACCTTGGTACAAATGATTTTCTTTACCGTAAGCTCAAATGGGAGCTCTAAGTACACCAGAATCAAACCTGTGTGCTCTTCTGTAACAAATTAGTTTCAAAACTATTTATTGGCCCCACATAAAAATACAAAATACTTTGGAAATACATCGTTACTTTACTGTATCTTTTTTTACTATATTACCAAGGCAATTCCTGAACAAATTTTCATTTCGGACCAAGTCTATGAAAGTCATATTTAAATTTTGCAGGTGACAGCGTTTTATACCTTCCCTTCTGCTTAGATAAAACTGAAAAATTCTTTGCTGCATATGTTTTTTTAAACTTATGAACCATAAAGATGTAATAGTAACCTTAGATAAAATACCAAAATACAGCGAACAATTTTTTGACATTTAGGGATTTCATAACTCTTATAATTGAACATTATCTTGAGTAAACAAATAAATATTGAATGGAATAATCACAAAAATACTTGAATTTTTTATTCCTTTTCTTATTTGTCTGAAATCTATGCACTATTAATATAAATCCAATACTATTAACTTTCCACCTAAACCTATATAATAATACAGATAATCAAAAATCAAAACAGCTAAGCATCAAGATGTTTATAACAACAAATCTAACGATGGTTATATAAAAGTATAACTGCGATTTTTGTCTGGGCTAATACTAATATTGTCATGGGAATATATTTGTTATTGTAAATTAATGAAAAAATATTCCTATGTGAATTTTCATTTCAGCAATGGTAGCCACCATAAAAAAATTCTGTTAACGCAAAACCAAATTCAATACATTTTACATAAAAAAATTTTTACTAAATGATAAATAACAAACAAAAATAAATCTAAAAAATTTCTAGCAAGCAAAACATCAACATAATGTTAATAAAAATACAATGGTTTCTTTAGATAAAAGCTAAACATTTAAGATATAGCTATATTAAAAATATTAAAAGAGAATTCCCTTTGGTTGAATGAGTAAATAAAATGAAATCTAGTACAATTAAAATACACATTAAAAGAGACTATTTAATTAACAAAATTTAACTAACAAAGTTTAAATGAGACACAGAATAAAGGCGACACTCCATGGATTAATTAATCATAGGTTATGGTATATAATTAATTGTCTTGGTATGTTTTATAATCTAAAAGTTTAAAGAGAAGTCATAAAAACAAAAGTTATTTCATAAGATCAGTACTGTGATCTAATAACAGTTGCACATGGGTCAAGACAATGCAACAGGACTATATCTAACAGGTGGTCAACGAAAAATTAGTAATCAACTTTCTCGAAAATTCATATAATATTATATAATTCATTTTTTTAACTTTCGCATAAAATCTCCTGATTAGCCTGGAATAAAAAATTTTTAATAACCGGTATTTCAAAGAAGAGGAAAATGAAAATTAAAGTAATGGAATATAGAACAAAGAAAATGCCAGCTCAGGGTATATTTCTAAAAATGATAAAGAATATGACAGTTCATGGAATTTTTCTAAAAATGATAAAATTTTCATAAATCAGCTGAATACAAAAACCTAACACTTCTATTTTTTTTAGATGAAACGAAAAATTAAGTTACTACCAATTTGATATCATATTATCAACAGTGATTAAGATAGTTGTGAATTATCAAAATTTTTTGATGCAGTTTTAATAACATTTAAGCTTTCCAAACTGATTTATTTACAATTTACTGGTTCTTAGCCACAAGTTTTCTGTTTATTTCAGAGGTCCGTTTTCTGCTCATTTCACGACAGTTTTCCTGAATTTCGTTAATAACGGTTATTTTTTTTGTCAAATATTTTTTTCTTTTCTTCCAGTGAAACAGATATTCATCTAACGAGAAATCGGAATCTACCTGTAACAAATATCGTTCCAATATTTATTAACGTACACTACAGCTTAGCTATTCTATTATAAAATCAGCATAATTTTAAAACAAACATTATGATATACGTTCAGTTTAAATATTATCAAATGTAGAAAATATTGGCAAGAACATAAAAAATTATTTCATACTCAGTTCATTCACTGATAATATCCCTTATAGCAATCAACCTGTAAAATAAATTTAAGTCAAGGTAATTCTAATTAGGTTTCATTTTAAAATTTAAAAAATCAACAAATTATCTGTTTCAAATGTTGTTGTTTTGAAAAATAAAAACAAAAATTCTAGCCTTTGAACCATTCTTGTCCATCAAATGAGAGGGTAACGTGCTATAGGCTTGAACTAGATATGAAAATTTTTAAGCCACATTAAAGAAATGGCACGTAATGATTTTTATACGCCATAAAAATTGTAATGTGTGCTAGCAATGCAAGTAATACTCTAAAAAAGAATATAAAACAAAAGAAACCAAGATTATTATCAATACTACAACCCTGAAGATGCCGTATTGTGCATTCATAATTGATGTTAAAAGATGGTCTCCTCAAATCCTTAATAATCTGCTACAAAAAATAATAACTGGGCAATATTGAAGAAAACTTTCGAGTAAAAGTAAATGTTATTTTCTTATTTATACTCACCCAAATAGATTAAAGATATTAATGCAAGCCTTTCTAGGTCTGTCTCGAACCTAAGTTATTTAATAATTATTTCAGGTCTAACGGTTGGCTTGCTCTGTGCATTTTTTGTGATGAGAACTAAGTGAGCTGGGTGAGTAGTCATTAACTTATGAAATAACATGGTGAAAAAAACTTACCCCTTAACCATAATAGTGAGAAGTAAATAATGCAGCCATAGTATTATCATAACACTTTGTTTTTTGTATTCAAATTGGCGTCCACTGATGGAACGCGTTAAAAAAAAAATCCAGGTTCTAACTTTACCCCTAATAAATCTTTATAAACTTGTATTTGATTGTTTCAATGCCAAACTACTTTCTGGTTTTGATTTCAATTTAACCAAGACAAGATAAGAAAGTAAAAATATAAAATATTGTGTTTAATATCTTATCGTGAGAATTTTCGTAGGTAAAAAAATTGATGACAAGAAAATGTCAATTAATTTAATTTAGCAAATATCCAAAAAAATTTTTAATATTATAATTATGAGTTTCTTCTTTTTGTTAGTTTTTCGACACTAGAAACGCACAGGATTGCACGATAATTATATTTACACTTGATATTAAAAGAACAGGTTTGAATGCCTGGTACAAAAAAAAAAAAAAAAGAAGTCTAGATATAGTTTTGATATTAAATAACAAAACATGAAAACTTTTGAAGCAGTATATGAGATGGCTAGAAAGTTATCAATCCTAAATAAACTTTTGAAGTAATTATCAGCTGTATGCATAAGGCATTTGAATGGTTGAGCAAATTTTTAAACTTAAATTAGACATAAAAAAAATTGAACCAAGACTCACAATAAACTGTGTATTATTTAAACTGGAGTTTTAATTCTGAAGAAATATACCTTTATAATCATAGAAGGCTTGAGAATGATTACCCTTCAAATAAATAAACTTCTTATGGTTCCCTAGTAACAATATAAATCTATTTTATCCCCATCAGCACCAAAATATGATAGAAACTAAAAATATTGCAATATGTTGTTTATAAAAAAAATCAATTTAGGAAAGAAATAATATTTATAAAAATATTGTATCCATTATAACTCTAATAATCAACTTGCCTTTTGTCTAGACAGTGATTATAAGAATTTTTGCATGATTCTAGTGTGCTTAGCATACAAACAGATCAACAATAAAGTACCGCATTATATATA
>JAUZNK010092691.1:0-12385 GCA_035046665.1 Euphysa ruthae | reverse complement strand
TTCACGTAACATAGATGACGATCCACTTATACAATGTATTACCATACTTTGAAGCTACTTGCAATTTTGTCTTACTTTCTTCTTCTTCCTTTAATAAGTTGTACTTTTCTTAGATTGATTTTATATTCAATCTGCGTTTACTAGTAATTGTAACTATGATAAAAGTGTATGTTATGATTTTCTTTAAATCAGAGAATACTCATTACTTTGCTTTGAGTTTATCTGTCTTTCATAAAAATTATTGAATTTATATATATCTACAAAACTCCTTAGAGAATAATAAATAATTAGATTGTCATTAAATAGTGCATTAAAATATACTTAATTAATTACTATCATTAATTTAATGGTTCCTAAGGGTGTTTAGTATAATTTTTGTGTGTCTGTAAACATGTAATAATTCACACTGTTCATTAATTATATCCTGTGATCAAAACTCATCACATCTCCCTTTCTTGAGAGTTTCTTTATTTGAGGTTTTATTTTATTCATGTCTGAGAAGCTTTGATATATTCGTTTGCTGAAAACCTCTTGTGCTGAATGTAACCCGAATGTTAGTCTTTTGAATCTGTATCTTCCATTTGGTATATTCATGGTTGTCAAATAGGAACTTTCTTCATCCAGAAGTATCTGCCAATATCCTTTGCTTGCACTAATCTTCGTAAACACTTTTGCTCCAGCCAGTCTCGTTGATATCTCCTCAAATGTCAGTAGTTGATAGTGTTCTCTTTTTAATACTTTATTGAGATCTCTGGGAACCAAACAGAGTCCATTTGGTTTCTCTACTACCACTAGTGAGTTTACCCACTCTGTTGGTTCTTGCACTTTTATGATGATGCTTGATTTCTCCATTGCATCAAGTTCTTTTCTTACTTTTTCATGTAAAGTCGCTGGTATTTTTCTTGGAGCACGTATGATGGGTTGAGCATTTTATTTTAGTTGCATGTGGTGTTCAGGTTCTAATCTTCCCAATCCACTGAAGTTTTTCTGGTAAATCTTGAGCATTTCTTCTTTGAGAGCAGATCCTGTTTTACCTTTTATTCTTTTGATCTTTTGATTTTGATCTTGTTGTGTGTTGTTTTCTTGTATTTCATCAAGGAGTTTAATAGTCTTCAGGTCTTGACATGAAGCTCAGCACTGTTTTACTGTTTGTTTCTATTACATAGAACTTTGTCATTCTCTTGATATTTTTGTGAACACAACTAAAGTCTCTTGTCCCAAGTACAGGAATATTATCTCCGCCATACCCATATAGTTTTACTTTGGCTCTTTCCAAGTCTTCAGTTGGTTGGTTGAAGACTCTTCTTGGCATGACATTCACTTCAGCTCCTGTATTTATCTTCACTTTTACCTTCTTATTGTTTATTTCTATAGTTATTGTGGCTTCTGAACTGTTGATTTCATCATCCTTTGTGAATTTGCTTTTCACTGCTTCAACCAAGTATTCGTTTGTTGATGTTTCTTGAATTTTCATTGTGTTGCAGAATTTTGCCCAGTGGTTCTTTCTTTTGCACTTTGTGCATATCTGATCATCATCACAGTGTCTGCATAAATAAAAAAAAAAAAAAAATTGAAAGTGCATTCAAAATATACATTTGAATCACAGCAATAATATTGGGAATAATTTTGGGAACAATCAATTTTAAACACAAATAATTAAAAATCATAAAAACCCTTCACTATTTTGGTTAATATTTCATTTTCACCAATGAAAGTAAAACAATCAATAGTAAGTGAAGCATAAATTTTTATTTAAAATAAGCACATAAAGCGCGATAAAGAGCACATTATTTTTTGGGGGCCGAAAATTAGTATCTTCGATAAGTATGCCCAAAACTTTCTTTATTTACCACTGTATTTGATCGTAAAGCGCGATAAAGAGCACATTATTATTTGGGGGCCGAGAATTAGTATCTTCGATAAGTATGCCCAAAACTTTCTTTATTTACCACTGTATTTGAGCTAACGACAACACTGTAAGAACTTCTTTTGTAAACAAAAAATTGTACGATGACATCGATTAGGTTTGGACATTTCTGAATTTAAAAAAAGTAGTTGCGCTTTTTGAATTTTTGTGATAATTTTATGGTAAACACTTATTAAAACACACCACAGAATGAATAAGTAGATTAGATATAGATGATTTTTTTTTTTTTTTGATTTAGAGAAAGAATTGTGGCTAAAATATAGATTTTACACCTTTTTTCCCCAGTGACCTGTACGTTTTTAAAAAATTCAAAGCTATGACCTTCTTGAATAGGTTTCAGATTGTTGAACTATCCCAAAAATGTGGGGGAAATCATAGCCTGAAATCAGAAAAAAATGTGACTAAACTTGAATTACTTGCTTTTAGTCTAAATAATGTTAGTACTATGCTGAAGTCTTATTTTTTGCCGTGGGGTCTAAATTTATAGGAAAAAAACTTGTAAAATTTGTTTTTTTTTTTCTGTTTTGGTGAAGATTCTGTGGATAACACAGACTTTCAGCCAATTTTTGCGTTTTCTAACTAATAAGAAGCAATTAGCAGTGAAAATTGTTACAGAAAATATCAAATGAATCGTGTGTTTAAATGACCAATATGAAAACATGTGAAAAATGTAGCTAATGATCAATCAAGAATCCATTTAGGAATAGAATTTTGAATGATATTTTATGACCTTAAATTAGCAAAGGAAGCCAAATTATAGGGTATAATAATATTTCAAGAATTAGTCACTAAAAGTACACAAATTAATATTTTCTTTGAACTATAAAATGCTAATCGTGTCATTTTTTATTAAGATTGGTTTATGGTATGACAACAATAGCAGTACTACTGCTACATCACAAGCAATTGGTGGTGATGTAATTCCTGCATCAAAAGAAATTTGCAATACACACAAAAAAAAAAAAAAAAAAAAAAACGTTTATAATTTGTCGTTAATAAATTAGGAATAATGGATAAGATGAGCAAAATATTAGAGGTCTTTTAAAATAGTTCGAAAATAGTTTTTTTAAATGTAAAATTTCCGGATTTCCGCCTGAGTATGTTTGAAATTGTGAGCAGTTTTTTACTGAATATTATTATGATACATAAAGTACGTTTAAAAAAAACATTTTTACATTCAAAAGGAAGAGATAAAATTATAAGCTTTTTATAGCTGCTAATCTTAACCAAAACGTAAGGCTTGGACATAAAGTTACATAAGTAACATTTACAATTCTCTGGGGTTCAGTTTTTAGTATTTCGTTTAAATACTTTCAAATTCATATTACCTTTAAGTTTATCTGTGACCATACTCCTCCAAATTAATCAACCAAATATCTAAGACAATTTTCTTCTGAGCACGCTTTGATGACTTTAGGTCTATGATACTCATTGTGCGACCACGGTATTATATTTATTCTTATTATTATTAGAACAAATAGAAAAGATAAATTTCATTAATGATTTTGAAATATATTTGTGCTTAAACTTCTATGATGAATAGATTTTTAATTAACTTTTTTAGTAACCCTTCGAAAAATAAAGTGTCATCATCATAAACTATTCTCAATGCTCTTTCGTGCTACCTATTTATTTTGTTATTTATGGCCCTGATGTGAAACATCAAATTGACATGAAATAAGAAAACTGAGATTTAAGGGATGCTTATAACAATATTATTTTTTATTGAAATGGCATACACTTACCATTGGTACTTAATTGCTGTAATTTATTCATCAAACATTGATTGTAACAACTGAAATCGCAGTGCGACCCCAATTTACGATGCAAAATTAACTCAAAAGAACGTGGGTTTTCTTCCCCGATTTTGGTTTCTTTTTCCTGTCCATGGGCTCTCTCACCATGCAAATGGATCTTCTCTAAAATTTATTTCCTTGTATATCTTGCCATCAAATTTATTTAAACAGATAGATGATGGTACCCGTTTGTTTACTGAATTTAAGTAAGATAAAACACAGTTGATCAAATAAGAACGTGTATAAAAGTTGCACTTTGTCGATAACGGTTTGTATACATCGATTTTTCATTCGCTATAAACAAAGTAAGTTGGTTCCTTTTTATTTTTATTGAAGTCCTATTCTGTCTTACAGGGACTTATTTGCATATTAATCTCGGGTATTGCTAGTTAAACTTATAAAATTACATTTTTATTGCAGAAAAAACTTAAGCACTAATTTTTAGTATTTTTAAATTATTACGGAAGGTATGTGATAATGCCATTATGGACCCTTTTATGAAATAATTACTGCGTGAAATATATTTTTACTGTATCATCGATCTAAAAGTATGTAATATATTCGAATTGAATGTATGAGTAGGGCTATGTCCTTTAAAAACTAAGTAAAATTCAAGCAAGCAAGCAAGCAACAAGTAGATAAGTAGTAATTAAGTAAGTAAGCAAGCAAGCAAACAAACAGCTTTTATTTTTTTGTAAATTGCGTTGCTTTGTTTTATTTTAAAGGCAAAAATCATAAATATAAATGAAACTTTTCTTATTTTCAAAATGTGTTAATAAATATAATGCAAACTTTAATTTGTTCTTCACTTATATAAAACTATTCTCAATAAGAGTCTTTAAAAATACCGCATTTAGTAACCATAAATCCTTTTAAAAATACCACATTTAGTAACCATAAATCCTTTTAAAAATACCACATTTAGTAAACATAAAACTTGTTAAAATTACCACATTAAATACCACAAAAACTTTTAAGAAAATTTAATTATATCCCCAAATCCTGTAAATTAGGCAAAATTTTTTAAATTGTGAAAATTCATAAAATTTTCATGATAAGAAAAATTAGTTTGCCTATGCGTACCTTACGCATAGGCAAACTAATTTTTTGTTGTGTATACAACTGGAATTCTATACGGCTTATTGAACCTTTAATTCTTTATTTTTTTTAGATGAAGTTGATTTTGGCGTTTTTTTCAATTATTTTCATTCAATCCACTCTCGCTGCAGACTTAAGTTTACCAAAAACATGTGAAGACGTTCTCCCTTTAGAGGTAAATTTTCTATCCTGATACTGTAATGTAGCTTACAAGCTGTCCTTTACTCACTTTTATTTGTACCTTAGAGGGTTTTACCTGAAAATTGAAAAGTTTCTTAAAATTTTTCCTGAAGAAAAAACATGTGCTTTTCTGTATTTTTGCTTTACTGCATATTCTCATACTTTTTCAAATAGAAAAAATGTTTGGTAATAGAAAGTCAATTTCTTTTGTTTTTTAAGACATGTACTAAGTTACGAGGTGTTGCGGCTAAATTCCACGAGAAAGTTGGTATCGTCAATCAGGCTGTTATAGACGCATACAACCACCATAAAACTAAAGCCTCGGAAGTTTTAAGTTTCGTAAAAGAATACTTGGTTGACAAAGCCATCAACTTTGGATGCGCCGACGCCCTTTCTCCCGAGGTAAACTGTTGTTTTCATAGGATATTACTTTAACAGGATGGAAAATTTTGGTGTGATTGCTTATCCTAGAGGGTATTTGAGGGGAAACTTGATAAAAATGAAATTTCAGTTTGTTTTATCTACATAACAAAGATATAAACTTGACTTGAATTAAGGTTATTTCAATTGAAATAAGGCGTCGAGCTGCGGAACGATAATTCACCATTTTGACTCCTACCTTTGGCAGAAATACACTTTCAATGTTCTCTTTGAGTTTCTGAGTAAAAATCATTGCGTTATTTAATGCTAACTCAATTTTTTTGGGTTGTTTGATTTAACGAATTTCGTAGGCGCAAATGTGTGTTCTATGTACATCAAGACTGACTGCTTTGGCCCTTCTGGAAATATTTTCTAAGCAATTTTTTGGATTCTCACTCTCACTCTCAACAAAATAATAAATTTATATAATTTCATTAATGAATTATGTTAGTATTATTCATTTCATTTAAATCCGATAAATTCTTAATTTAAAATTTCTTTTGTATGCCTTATACTTTACTTTATTCAAAACTCAAGGTAATTAATATGTAACACACACAATTCATCAGCGCAAAAACTGCAGTTATTCTAAATCAACGCGGAATATTTTGTAAATTTACTAACTTTTCTTGGAAATTGTTTAAAACTTTTTTTTTTTTTTAACGGATGGGTGATCTACGATTTTCAACCAAAAAGCAACACGTCATTCTCATGAAGGAAATAGGGGACAACTCGTAAAAATAAAAAATTGTTTTAAGTGGATTAAGACCTCAAGTACTGATGTTTTATGAACATTTACTTGTGCTTAGACATATATAAGCGTTAGAAAAAAATATGGCAAAATTTCCTAACTTTTCAAAGCCTAGAAAAAATATCCAAAAAATTTGATGTTATTCTAACGCACAAAACTCTTATTTTGATTTGAAGACATGCGAGAAACTAAAGAACCTCACTAGTACAGCTCATCTTCAATTAAAAGAAGTAAACAAGGCTGTACGAGAAGCCATTGCTAACGGTGCAAGCAAAGCAACTGATGTTTACAACAAAGCCGTTGAGTTCTTGACATCTGAAATGACATGCGAAAAAATTCTTGGGGAAGAAGTAAGTTATCATTTAATTTTGCTTAAAAAATATCTCTCAGTTAACGAAAAAGTTTTTATTTTAAACCAAGTTTTAATTGTAAATCAGGCTTATCTAAGCGACAAAACAAATATTCCTATAATTTCGGTTAAAGAATTTTTTAATTGCCACCGAGAAAATTTGATGTCAAGATTTGTTGTTCCATTCTTTTTGGTTTTTAATACTTTTTACTTTGTCCTAGAAGAATCTCAGAATTCCATTCGCAAGTATTATTTTCCAATTTTAAATCTTTTGAATGTTTTCATGTTTCTGTTAAGAATCGATCATTTTCGGAATAGCTTCAACATCTATTTCACCCATTCTTTTTTTTTTTGAAGCGGGTCAGTATAAATTTAATAAAACATTCCAGCCTTAGTTGATACAGGGTAATACAGGTAATACGGGCTAGTTTTAACGTATACTAACGTTGAAAATTCGTTTTATTGCAAACTGTTAAAAGTTACCGTTTAAAAAGAGTCGTTATGCATTCAAAGTATCTGTATTAAAAATTCATACATTAAAAAGATTACCAGAATACCTATGCTTGTTATTAACTTTTTTTTAGCAATGCAACACCTTGACATCTGCTGCCAAATTACTGCATGAAAATGTCCAAATCATCAACCAGGCAATCAGAGAAGCAGTTGGGCGTCATTTATCAAACGCCACTACTCTTTTGCAATTTGTCAAAAATGTCATTATTAACAAATCTTCAGACTTCAAATGCGATGATGTATTAACTACTGAAGTGAGTAACATCTAAAGTTGTTTTAAATCTAAAAAAATTTAAAATCAGTAATAAAAAATCCATAACTTTTTGCACCAGCAATGGAAATTTAATGTTGTTTTTATTTAAAGTGCAAAATTTTCATTCAAGAACTTTATTTGCTTTTTCCTATTTTAATCTTACATCTTAATACATGTTTAGTGACTATAATAAACCTCAACAATTTGTTCTAGTGTAAAAATTATTTACGTATGAAACAACTCTTTTCTTATTTAATATGTGGTATGAACCAATACCTATTGTGAAAATTGGTCTGGGTTATTTAATCCTATCTCTGACCGATAATTGATTTGGTAATCAGCAAAACATTAAAAATTTAAACAACTAAAGGATTAAACCGTGCAAACAAAAAAACAAAAAAACCGCCACAAACTTGAACTAGTTTTAACTGTATAGATTTTATTTACAAAATGCACATGTATCTTGTGAAAAGAAGAAGAAAAAATGAATAGAGTTCAAATTAAAGCCTCTGCTACAAAAACTCAAACTGATAGTTTGAAATATCAATTTTTATCCTCAACAATATAGCATTCCTCTACTTACATGTGTATAACCTGCGTAAATGGGAAAAACTTTTTTCAAATATCTCACCAAGAGCCAAATATTTGAAATCTACCGGATCACTTGATACCTTCCATAGAATTCACTTCTTCATTTAATTGCTATTAATCCACGTTGAAAATTAAAACATTCCTCTACTCAAAAATTCTGTTCAAAGTCATATTTTTATTTAAATCAAAGTGTTTAAAAATTCAACTAAAAGTTTGTGATTTATTGCAAAATTTGAATTAAGGTATTCAAAAAATTGCATAATGGCATGTTTTTCAGAGAATAAATTATGATGTTATAGCAAGCTTCTTTACAATAGAAAATGTTTTTTAAACATTTATAACTAGAAAATATTTATCTCCAGAAAGATTTAGGACCAATGAAAAACGTCTTGTTCACAGACACGCTATTAGCTAGCTACTAAAACTAAGACTTTGAACAAAAAAGTTGATAAAGTGGGTTTATGGGGTAAGCTTAGGTATTATACAGCATAATTATTAATGAGAATCTAAACAGAAACCTATACATTACATATAATACATAATCTCGCTCCTTTAGAACTGTGAAAAAATCGCTGTAGCAGCCAAAAAATTCAAGTTAAAATCATCAGAAGCAACTCTGGTGGTTAAAGAAGCAATTGTTAACGGAGCTACCAAAGCAAAAGACATCTACGATCGTTCTCTAGGCTGGCTCTTAAAAGACTCCAAAGACCGGAAGTGTGAAGATATCATTGATGCACAGGTAAAAGCTAAATTCCAAATTATAAATGGTATTTCTTAAAAAGATAATTTTTTGAATATTAAGCTGCGTCATAAAAGATTATCACGCAATCATACAACCGGAACTTCAGAAAGGCTTAAAATTCATATGATGGAAACATCGATAGCCATACGTCTTATAAACAACCACTTTTTTGGCTTAATTAGATACAGATATTTCCTGCAATGAAAGCTGCTCGTTATAACAACGCTTTAATTTATGAATCCCATTAAATTATTAAATCACTCCATAATTTAAAAAATTTGTTTCAACATTTCATTCCACCACTAAAACCGTAGTCCATTTTTGTTACCATAACTATCCTCTCGATCATACCCTATTTCTGCAGCAAATCATTATGGTTTTGAGCGTACCGCATTATTTTCAAGATAATCCACCATTACAAACTCACTCTGTTACGATGATTACGCCTCATTGATAGAACACATATTTTTTTGCTACACCAAACTTTATACTTATACTATGACTGTATTACTTTCAAACGAAAAACTTTGTTACCACAAGTACATAAAACGTGTATACTTAATTTGATTTTATCAGCAAAAAATAAATGAAAAAGAAAATTTAAAATCGTTTCAAATTTAAAATCATTACACAATTTTTTGATCAGTTACCATGGTAGCAGAAATTTCAGTCTCTGGAGAGATCTCTTAGCAAGGGCTCAGTAAAACGTTGTAATAATTCGAAATATCTAAAAAAATCTAAAAAGGTAAAACTATGGTAGTATTCTTATTGTGGTGACAACGTTAGTGACTTTACTGGGGAAACTATGTTAGTGACCATACTGTGGATACTATGATAGTGACTGGAAGACAAACATTACATTTTGCTTAAATTAAATCCCCCGTGGAATAAAACTGCTGATAATGCTTATATTTTTCCTTACTGCACCTTTGACTAATTCAAATTTAAATTCCAGACTTGCCAAAAAGTTGTCGACTACGCTAAAAAATTTCATATGACTGTCTTGGATGCAACAGATGCTGTAAAAGAAGCAATTATTGAAGGTAACAAAGTGATTAAAGTGATTATAATAAAGACTAATTTTTATAAAAGAGAAACTAGAGATAATTGATTAAAACAAAAGAATTTCTTTGATTAACATCTAAATAATAGATTGCGTGATCTACTAAAAATTTTAACTTAATTTTAAAAGATATCATTCTATATCATTACTTTTTCTAAAGTTTGAATTTTTATTACAATATCAAAAAATTATATATTTATTGAAATTTTTTTAGCTATATTTTCTATGATATAGATTTGTCTTCATTCCAAATAAACCTTGTGACTACATTTGAATTTTATGCATTTTTTATTTTTCTGCTAGACTTTCTGGTATATTTTATCTACAAAAAAGTTTTTACAGAATTTTGAGGAATTACTTCATTTTTAAGTAGCGCGACATAAATTCGTAGCTGATAGATTTGTTACTCTCTTACAGGCGCAAATAATGTTCAAGAATATCTGGATAAAGCCAAAGAATATATAAACTCTCAAGTTTCTTGTGACATGGTCCTTGGCAAAAATGTAAGTTACGTGATTATCACGGACATAACATAGTATGAATAATAAAGTGTAAAACAAAATAAAACTATGAAATTTATGTGGCTAAAATTTTCATTCCTAATGACTAATGATTACGTAGGATACCACCATTAAGCGAAACTACTCAATACGTTTAACTGGAGAATGTTAAAACTGAAAATAGGAACATTGCTTAAATAGAAAACAGAGAATTTGGAGCCCAAATTCTCTGTTTTCTAATTCTCTAAATTTCCAATAAAATTTGATTCTAAGAACCCCTTTCTTACACTTAATTGGAAATAAATATACATTTTTAAAAAGTCGACTCTTTTTAGAACATTTTTAAAAAGTCGACTCTTTTTAGAGATGTGACAAAATTAAAAGGCTTGCAAATTCATTTCACGTGAAGTTAGCAGATGTAAATGCTTACTTAAAAGATTTAGCTGTCAATGGTATAACCACCGTTCAAGAGCTTTATAAAGATGCGGTGAAATTCATTGCCGGAAAATTGACAGGTATCTTGGGTGATGAACCCACCATGTTCAAACGAAGTATTGGTAAATAATTTTTTTTTTAATGTTTTTAATGTTTTAAATTAATTTCGTACTTTCCACTGCTTTAGCAACTTATATTGTGTTTATTATCTTATTTATATAACTTTAAAAATGTGATGAAAAAGCTGGATTAAATGCAAATATAAAAAAACGAAAACATTTGAAAATTAAGAAATATTTATTTTTAAAGCTCAAAAATAATTTATTAAATACTAAAATCCAGTCATTGTTACTACCGGGCCATGTGTGAAATATCATCAATGTTTCCATCAGTACCTGTGTGAGATAACATCAATGTTATTATCAGTTATTATGTGTCAGACAACATCGTTGTTACCATCAGTTCATTTGTGAGACAACGTCAATATTACCATCAGTCATATTTTTTTTCAATTACAACAAACTTAGTTAAGTTAAAAAGAAACAGTTTGAGTAAATCAGTGAGGAAAGCTGCACAAGATTTCTCTAAAAAAATCAAGTGTAGGTTTTTGATTGTATGTATTGCTTATATTCTTTATGCGGTCATTTACCTCCTCGCAAGCAAGCTATGATTTCAGCAAAAAATTTGCAAACAACAATACTTTGGACAGCAGTTTCAAACTGCAAAACCTTGATAAATTTCCAGACCTTTGGAATGTTGTGCGATCATAACACACTAACTGAACTGCATATGCATTCTATCCAGCATATTTTGTTGACCACTCTTCGATGTATGCTCTATTAAAACGAGGAAATATCTTTGGTCTAATTTTTCCTCGACGGACTTCACCCATACAACTTGTTTCGAAGTAACCGGAAATTCTCAGCTCCTTTCTTGCACAATCCTGAGAAAAAGAGTAAAAAGTTTGCATAAATGCAGTAGTTGGAGTAAATGCAAGAGCGTCGGTCATCCTAACAGTTAAAAATAAAATAGAAATAGAGCGTGGATAAGGTGGTGTTCTTGTAGGCCGTTTGCTTAGATGTGACGATATATCGATTTGATGAAATTAAAAATTTGTTTGAAATTGGCCCGATGCAAGCTTATTAAATATCGTACAAGATTTTTTGAGATGCACTTCCTTTTTTTAAGCCATTTAATTTTTTGATAAGAGTTTAACATATGTTTTCTTGTTTGTTTGTTAACAGATCACCGAAACACGTGATCAGTCCATAAAATATGTATGTGTGGAAAAACCGCGTTGAGTGATATATCTCATCCATATACCAGTAATCTGAATTTTGGAAAAAAATACCATACTGTAACCCGTGATAAAGCAGTTTTTTCAGCCTACAACTTCATCACATTACTCTAATAGCTGTAAGATTTGGACAAATCGAGCAGAAGTGATCTTATATTGCGGTTAATAAGAACGGTCATTAACCGTGTTCAACTTGGTTTGACATGAATTAATGTTTCCCTTTCTTTTACTATTCCCAAGGTATTGCTTTATCTGCCTATTTTTTCTGCAGTACAAATATATATTTTTCAACTAACATCTTTCTTTGCTTGTAAAACAGCTAGAATGGCACACTCAAGAGCTATTGCATCAAACTGCATTGCATAGCAACTGTATGGAACGCCGAATGGATAATAATTAGATAAACCTAGTTTATCTCAGAAATACCGACTTTTTCCGCTGATAATCCTAGTTTATCTAAGTGTCGATAA
>JAUZNK010092680.1:0-12386 GCA_035046665.1 Euphysa ruthae | reverse complement strand
TAATTATATTTATTCATATAAATTTTGTTAGCCATTTAATATGTAAATTTTTTAAATATTTAACAACACTACCTATAGATTTTAAAAATTAACACTGTCTTAGATTGCGTTATCTCAGGCCAGTGTTACGTTAAAAGGTATTATTTTTATTTAGACAGTTTAAATTTTTCATCCTACTTTGTAGGCTAAAAATCTAAACATGAGAGAATCAAACAAAGTTTAATTCACTATGCTCAGGCTATTTTTCAGGTATATTACCCGTTTTTTTTCGTTTCAATCCCTGAACTGCTACTTCTTTTCTGTATTTTATTCTGGGAGACAGCAATATGATAACAGTTCATATAAACTTTCAAATAGTGATTGACCAGAATTTGTGACATGATGTAAGAAAAGTAGCTATAAACTAAAACATAAAGATCCCCTTAAAATCTTTGATTTTCTAGGCATGAAATGCCTTAAATTCAAGTGATGCACACTAAAAATATGTATACATACATATATATACATATATATATATATACTTATATTAACTAGCTTAAAAAACGATCAAAGATTTCAGTCATTGTTTCTCCTGTTATTGCCGTAAATAACTGAACACTCTGTTAATGTTTTTTTACTTACCTTATAGGTTATAACTTACCTCACGGAACACTTAATACATACACACTTAACGCACAGCCTCTTCAATCCATTACTAATAGTATAGTTCCAAAAGAAACTGTAGGTATTAAAAACAACTGGAATGCACAGAAACCGAAACAACAGCAAGGTACAAAATTTGTATACGAAAATTCAATCGATAAAAACTATTTATATTTTGACCGGCAACAACAACAACCACAACAAACAAAAGAAGAAATATTTGGACCTTCTTTTGAAAATCCTTTAACTAACACCCAGCAAACTACTACTGATAACGCACAGCATCAAATAGCACAGCAACACACCCAACAACAGTTTTTACAACAAAAACAGTATCAACAGCAAGCACAGGCAAAACTGCACCACCAAACACACATACAGAACATGCAGAACACACAGAGTGTCGGAGGAAGTATGATTATACCAACAGATAACAACGCATACGACGCTAAAGGACATTTACTGAACGAACAAGCTTACCAATCCGTTACTCCTATAAGTGCTGCGGTTCCTAGTTTCTTCTCATCAACACCAGGAAATGACATTAGTTTAAAAAACATGATGGACAGCATACCAGGACAACAGGTGATCTTGCCCGATATGACTATAGAAAATTTGAAAACGACAGATGACCAATTGCCGACTTTTGAAAATGCCCAAGAGAAACTGAACGAACAGTTATTACAGATAACTTCAACATCCGCTCCACCATTAATTCCCATGAGTAAACAACCTGTGCATAAATTGGAAGATACATTTTTACCACAGTCACAACTACATGATAAACTTGTTTTACCATCGTATGACGAAATATCATTGCAGCCAGATGAACAAACATTTGAACAGCTCCAAAAACAACAAGAAAACGTACAATTTCAACAAAAAGAACAGATAAAAAAATTAGAGTTACAGCAACAGTTAGAACCACGACATCAAGAAGAGCTACAGCCGCAGCAACAAGAACAATTGTTGCCAAATAACGCACAACCACAAGACGAATCTGTCCAATCAAATTATTTACAACAACCGACTGAAATACCCCAACCAGTTGAACAGCAACACGAAATAAAACCATCTTACCAACAACACGATATAGAGACACAACAACAGCAAAACATACAAGAAAAAATTTACCCCTTAGGAACAACAATTCAGTTAGGTGACGAGTTAGTTAATAACATACCAAGCAACTCAATACAACAACAATTAACACCATCTTCGTTCGTTGCATATCCCTCAAAGAAAGAGGGTATGCCACGAAATAATAATAGCATACCATATTCTGAGCGTTTGAAGCAATTTATAGAAAATAAAAAAAATAAATCAATGAAACCTGGAATGACTTATCCAAATCCACTACCGCTCATATATCGCACCAAAAACAGCAGCCGCGCTGCAGCAACCCAACAAGTGAAGTTAAAGCTGAGTTTTGAACCAAGCAGCACTGGTGAGTTGGGTTTATTTTAATTCTTAGCAATAATATGAACATTATGCCAAGGAAGCGAATTATTTTCAGGATAAAATTTCTTTTAAATCAAGTTCAATTATTTTAAGTATTTTTTTTTTTTTTACTAAAATCAATAAATTTACTAAATATAAATAAAATTAATTAAAAGAAGTAGATATTGACTTAAATAATTGATGAATTGAAATCTATCTCTATAATAATAATAACAGCCTTAAATTCCTTATTTTTACAATTATTTTACGGATTTCCTACATTATTTTACACATTTTTAATTTCATTGGTCGCCGCTATGCCAATAGAAAAAAGAACAAAAAGCAACTTGACGGAACGTATCGATATTTTAAAGATTTTTTTTTGGCGGATTTTAAACAATGATATCGTTTTTCATTGACGTTTTTAAACGATGGGCAAATAGAACGATATCATAATATAACAGTTTATATACGTTATGAAGAAGTTCTAGACCAAATGTAGAGCGGTAAGTACGGAAATCGATGCCCCGGTCCTCCAATTTTCTGTTGATTTGTTTAAGATAGCAAATTTTATCAAACCTGTGGGCCTTTCTATAATAAATTAGTTCGAAGAATTGTTTGTTTTGGTGTTGGAGGCAAAATAATGAAATTCTCAAAATTTCTTTTAACAGTTACTTAAGATTTCTTTTTAAACGCACCAATTAGCCAAATCTTGGCGGTTATATAGCTAGTTAATTAACAAATAATATATATAAGGGTTGAAGATAAAAAAGGTTATCAGGATAAGTGTTATTTTGAATAAATATTGCAAAGTGTTATTAAAGCAAATTAAAAACTAATTAAACCATTTGATACAAATTTCTTTAACGATTGAATGTTAAGTGGCGGTACATGAAAAATTAGAAGGGCTTGCATTATCAAATTCCAAGATCATATTATACACCAGCAAAGTTTTAGCTTTTTGATTTATTAATTAAGGGGTCCTTGACCCTAAATGACCTCAAATAGTAAAAACGCAATAATTAAACACAAAACAAGTAATTTTTCAAATGAAAATTCATGACAAAAATTAATGGTCAGGATAGTTTTTAAAAATTTTAGTCAGTGTTGCTAGGCACCAAGCCCCCGGCAACACAGAATAAAAATGACCTTTGCAACATTGTTGGTTTAAGTAAAAATTTGGCATGATTATTAAGCTCATTAAAATATATAAAATTAACGAGGGGTATCTACCCTTAACAACTTTCGATATGGTAGCCTAGAAAAATACCCTTTGGTACTTCACCGATTTTTTGCTTGCAACCTTATGTAAACAAATGATATGTTTTCTCGATAGACCGCTTTTTATGTTATCACAAACGCAAATGTTGAAAAATTTAAATCAATGGTATCTTCCATTTGATCCGTCTTGCAAAAGAGCGTCGCAAAAATATTTTTTTTTTAACCAAACATTGTCTTCTAAGGATTTATGGTTATAAATTTCAGATATGTTTTTATCGCATAACTCTTGTCATTGACTGTTTTTGCGGATTTTAAAATAAAAATATATCTCGATAAGTTTTGATTTTGCTATTTTCAAAAATTTCGTGAAAATTTTTGCAAATGCTGAAATCTTTTTCGCGTAGTTTTTCGCAGATAAATGATTTACAGATATCTCCCGAAGTTTAATTTTCAGGAACCAGGTGCAGAAACTATAAATTAGGGAATTATCAAGAAAACTATTTGCTTCAAGGTTGTAAAAAATGATATATCTAATTAAAAAACAAAAAATGCTTAATAAGGTGGTTTAGATAACTGATTATATAACATTTTTTCATTCGTCTAGGTAAATACGAGATGAAAGTCAAAGGACCATTTGATGAATACGGTAAAAAAATAACGATATCAAAATCGAATCAAGATAAATCAATTGAGAAAAATTACGACCATCTTTCTGACGATGACAAAAAAAAAGTACTTCAGCAACAAACTAGAGAAAAGGACATTGAAGACTTCCGTGATAATAAATATCCTATAAAATATTTGCCACCCACCAATAGAGCTTACAAAAAGCCATCTAGTTTTATAAAAGATCAGCATAATCTGATTCGTCCTTTAGTTCGTGTGTCTATTCCGAGGTACACAAATAAATCCGTTGTAGTAACCAATCATTTACCGGGAAAGCAGAAAACGTTATCAATAAAACTTCCAGTCAATGTCTCATTAGCTACTGTTTTAAAAAATATATACGAACATATGTATGAATACTACTTCCATAAGAGGCCTTCGATGAGCACAAGCAGAGAAGAAGCTGCTGCTAGGAAAGTTATTCAAAATCTAATTAACAAAGATATGAAAAACATCAGTAGCTATGTAAAAGCTACCAATAAACTTTCTACAGTTAAACTAAACGACAAGCCAGCACATCCTATAGTCATGTCAACACCTCTACCAGATCATCTGCCAGATTATGTGCAAGCTAATAGAATACTACAACCTACTATACCAGAGAGTCCACCAGAGCACAATGTAGGCGCTGTTGATGGAAGCCACCCTAAAGCTGAAGTCGAATATATAGCACCACCAGTTGATAAAAACGTTATATCTCCAAATAAAAATGTGCCGTCAAATGACACAAATATACCAGGTAAGAACACACCAGGTGACAACAGCATAAGTTCTCCGATTGGGGAAAGTATGAAGTTACCATTGGGAGGAGAAATTTCATCAGCAAGTGAGAAAAACGTATTTTCTCCTATAAGATCTATGTCTAGTATGGAAAAGCCTCTAATCGATACCGAAAAAGATGATTTTCAAAACCATGATATTGACAACACGAACCCTGTATCAGAGTTGAACTCTGAACCAGAAGATGGTCATATTTTGTCACAAATTGACAAAGAGGGTCTAGAAAATATGGTTGAGCAAGGTATTACGCGAAGCAAATTGCAATACCCTCATGTTTTGCAGACGCGACACCATGTTGCTAAACTTAGAGGATCCTTAGAGGCAAATTTAAAAACATTGGAATTTATACATACTAACCACCTAAATAATCCACAAAATCGAGATCTAGAAAAAGTTTTGCTCCATGTTCCATTGGCTGCTATTGCGCAAGAACATAACGACAGAGTGTCGCATGGTCGAACTATTAAAGGCCCTTCGTTTACGTTTAGTCAGAACAAGTATATTAATAAGCAATTACCTGGTATTAATGGAATATATCGTTCAACAAATCCACAAGTACTTCATAATAGTTATCAAACCCAAGCATTACCGATATCAAAACCAGTAAATCAAATGGAAAATAACGCCTTGGTACATCACCTTTTGAATAAAGAAGTAGTAAATAAAATACCGAATAGAAGATTGGAAAACCAGGTTCCAACTAAATCTCTTGTAAATAAAGTACCAAATAGAGCATCAGTAAGCCATACTTCAACTAACTCAAAACCAGATATACCACCACCATCCATAAACGCTGACTATTTCTTAATTGATACGACCGGGGTTGGTAGAAATAAGCCGATGGTAATCGAAACCGTAGAAGAATATTTGCAAAAACAAACAAGAAAGAAAAGTAAGAATAATGTTGGGAATACCGGCGAGCATAAACATATAGCTAAACTTTCAAACCATTTAGTAGGGCAAGCTGACGCTCATTTAATACAACAAGTAAACAATATGCAAGCAAAAGATTTTGCAGAAAAACACCGTGGGCTTATCGCAAGACAAATACTTCACCGAGAACGAATTGGAGAAAATCGTGAATTATTAGGAGAGCAACAAATTAATCGCAAAAGAACCGATAAGAATCGTGAATTTATGCAAAGACAAAGAGTTGAGCAACAAAGAATCGCAAACCAGCACGAATATTTCGCAAAACAACAAATAGATCAAGAAATAATTGCAAAACATCGCGCATCGATAGAGAAACAAAAAATTGAGCAAGAAAAAATTGCGCAGCACCGGGAATTCATGGCAAAAAAACAGATTGAGAAGGAAAGAAATGCCCTGCATCGCGAGCTTCTAGAAAATAAACATCTAGAGGAGCAACGAATTGCACAACAGAGGCAAACTTTGCAACCAAATATAAACCCTAGAGCACCGCTGCCCTTCAAAGGATCTTTGAAGATACCACTACCAACTAAAAATTATATTAAACCACTAACTAAGAAAATGACATTAAAAAACTTTCAAAAAGCATATGACAATTATGAAAATATTGGAGAAGATTCTTCTTTAGAAAACAGAATAGCTGTTGATTCACAAGAAAATCCCATGGTGAAACTACCAGCAGAATCTGTGACTATGGCAAATAATATGCTAGAAAGCCTGCATCATCAAGCTAAAATTTCTCCATTTTCTTTAGATCATAGAATGGCAATGGATGCATTAGAAAATCCTATGGTAAAACAACCAAGTGAATCTGACACTGTTGGAAATATCTTCAAGAAGCCATCTTCCCAAAATAAAGATGACAATTTCGTGTCTTTAGATTCCCAAAATGGAAGAAACAATATGTTGGAAAACGATGCTAATTCTGTAGAAAATGGATATTCTACATTAAATAAACAAGCAAATCGTGGAAGCAAACCAGAATATGTTTTGCCAGAAAATAAGGAAAAAGATAAAACAATGATAAAAGTTTCTCAAAATAAAGCCTTCAATAACAGCAAGCAAAGCTCAGTTGAAGCTAACTTCGATGATGATCAAGATTTAAGCAGTAATCGGGAGATAGATAGTTTTACGGAAGATCATCGACCTTCCTATGCAAGTAACCGTTTAAAAGAGAGCGTTCGATATAAAGGGAGTGCATATACGTTGAATGAAGAGCTTAAAGATGAAGATAAAAATATAGTAAGTAGTAAAGAATCTGTAAAAAATAACGATCAGGAATGGGACAAAAAGGTTTATGTACCTAATTCTGCTTATAGTAACAAAAATTTTATCTCAAGAAGGAACGAAATTCCTCGTGCAGTCAAAGTATTTTATTCTAATGAAGATATCTTGAAACAAAGAAACGATCTCATGCAACATAAATTGATGTTAATGAGACGGAATGTAGAAAGTAATACTATGAATGGGATAAAAACTTTAATTAAACAGACCAAAAGCAGTAACAGCATGAACATATCGAAAACTTCACGAAAAAAAAAGAGAACAGTAGAAAGTCGTTTGAAAGAAAGTGTTCGGTACAAAGGTAGTGCGTACACACTTAATGAAGAGCTGAATAACGGTGATTTAAATAAGCTGAGTGGAAGACCATTAAATAACAGTATTAATAACTGGGATAAGAAAGTTTACATACCGTTAGAAACAAACAAACGACATTTAAATGGTGGCTTACCGTTAAAAACTAACAAAAGTTCAGTATTTTTTCAAAACTTACCTGTCAATGGGACAAAAAAATTAAATAAAGCTTTTGGTAATAGCGGAAAAAACAAGAACATATATAAAACGAAGAAGTTTAAACGAATGATTGAAGTTGATGGCGAAAATTTTAAAATTGTTGATAAGACTAGGTTGAAAAAGCATATGAGATCAATTATAAAAAAATTTCAACGCAGTCATTCACAAAACGAAATACTGCATTTTCTAAGAGTTTTGAGAAAGAATATTCCTAAAAGAAACAACGTCACTAAACGTGATAAGTTAGATAAACGAAAAAAAAAGAAGACGAACAAGTCAAAGCAAACAATAAAAACAATGCAAGAAACTGAAAATGCTACCTCAATAACACCAGTTATTGCTGAATCCATCCCAACTGCAGTCGAATCTATCCCAGCTTCGTTTGAATCATTTCATAATTTTGACAGCAAAAATATTGAGGCGCAAGATAACAACAATAATGTATTAGTAACCAACAATGACATAACTAATAGAACTGTTGAAATAACATCGGCGACAAATACCAACTATAAGCCGGATAAAACTGACGATAACCCTAAAAAATATACCAGTGATAATTCAGAATTCAAAGATTTCATGTTTAATCCGAAAAAGGTTGTCAGTGCCGAATTATTTGACGACACTGATATGGGTAAAATGGTGAAAGAAGACGACACCGGGCTGGCGGCTTCATTAGAGCCGGATAAAAAGACTGAAGTACAATCGATACAGCTTTCAGAACAAAATCTTAAAATCAGATAAGATTAGCTGCAAATTAAAACGCTATTTTCAATAAAATGCCTAATTAAAATGAAGAACTATTGCTATTGCTGGAAACATTAACGGTTATGAATTAGGTAAAAAAGATGCAACAAAATACTATAAAAATGCCTTCTAGAATAAATGCTATTGACACGGTAATGGGTTTCACTTAGAAACGTTTTATATTCACAACAAACTTTCTTTTTTTTTTTTTTTAATAATTTATTACGTTATAATTTGACGAGCGGATTTTATTCGCCATAATTTTTGACGTACGCTTGAAAATAGCTTATTGTTTCGCCTGGAATAATATCGAATGATCATTTTATGTTAGACGTTAGTATTAGCACCGCATCTAGTTTTGTAGAATGATATTTTGATTGATCATGAAATTATTCACAAAAAATTTTCAGAATTTTATTGAACAATCTTTATGCATTCAATTATTTGAACAAAAGATTCTTTTTTTACTCGAGCTGTTGACCCGCTGTTGGCCGTAGTTAAAGTTAAATTTCACGATAGAAATAATGATTTTCTTAGTCCAAAATCAAGATTTTAATAACAGTCTTTAAAATCCGAGATTCGATCAAACTTCAGCTAGATTTAAAAAAATATATATTATCATATGTTTGAAAGTGAATTTTAAAATTTAAAGCAAGATATGTTCGCCCTTTTCAAAAAATTAATAGATTAATCAAATTAATCGAACCAAATTGTCAATTAGCATAAAAAATATACAAAGAAAGACTTGATCAAAAAATAAAACCATATTTCTATCGATTTTTCAATCCAGTAGAAGGAAGATGAAGTTTATTATAACATTTTGTATACTTAGAGTGTTTGGTTGAATATTTGATTCGGCCCTTATACACGTATTTGTAAAAATATTCATAAAAAGTTGTGATTCAATGTTTTTTTATTGTATAATATTTTGATATCTGTGTAAAAAAAAAAGAGTATCAGCTATTATTTCAAATGATTTGTGTTTTTTAATGACGTATATTTATTATACATGGAATAAAATTTCATTCGCTTACTTTGTCTATTCTATGCAACAATTCAAATATCTTTTATGAAGAACCCATTTTTAGGAAAGTCAGAAATAAATCGAAAAATATCAGAGTATATATATATATATTATTATTTTTTAAAAATATTTTCAATTACCGCGGTAACCGACAAAAACTTGAAAAATGACCCAAATTTTAAGTTTACACCGACCTTGATTGACATAGTGGATTTCCGGTCAAGGGTATTTAAATGATATCTATTGATATGATATTATATGATATTTACAAAGAGTTCATCTATGAAGGGAATGAAACACAGCCTCAAAATCTCAGTAAAAATTATCTAAATTAGTTATCGAGAAATCTTGGCCCGCGCACTCAAATTGCCATTCTGAGAAAAACATGGTTAAAGAAAAATGTTTATGACATAAGAACTAATTTTCAGGTTAAGCAGTTAAAAATTAATAAAAACTATGCAGTAACATTAAAATCCTCCTGTTACACACACTGCACCCTCTTTTTCAGATATTTGGTTACTTTTTCAGTTTTTTCACATTTCTTATTCTGGGAGCATTCTAATTTATACATCGCGTAGTCGTTTTGCATTTATTTCCTGACAACCTCTAGTCATATGAAAACCTGATTCCATTTTCAGTTATTGCAAAATATCCACATGGCTTTTAAAGTTAATGTTTGCAACTGGATCATAAATGCCAAACGCTCAACATCCAAAACCTCTCAATGCAGCGAACACACGGTTCAACGACGAAAAGCCGTGACGTTCCCACGTACCGTCGCAAGATCAACTTCTTCAATCATGAGACAGTGTCTTTACTCAATTCATTTGCTGTATCAAGCATTGCTTGTTCTGCAACAGTTTTTGTGATAGATACCACCTTTTTAGCCAATTTAGTAAAATTATTTTCACTCATTGGTGGTGGTAGATTCATCATTGTGGTAAATTTATTTACACTCGCATAACCATAACCCATAAAACGCATTGTTTTATTATTTATATCAAAACCTCTGCGACATGATGGTTTAGGCCGGGTGAAACTGATTTATGTAGTTAGCTCCAAATTGAGAATTCTAAAAGCAACAATTTTGATAATCCTTGTTTTTATTATACCGTTCACCCAATGTTAACTTAGAATTTCCACACTCCGGACACGACAGCGAACTAAATACACCAGCTAGAATAACACAGACATATCTGTGTTGGATATATTTTAAACCAAAATAATTATAAAAATAACAATAAAATTTGTAAAACTTAACATGCCCCAGCAAAAATGTAAATTTCAAACACCTGTTTAAATTAGCAGATGTTAACCTATAGTAAAAATTTTAGATCTAGAGTTAACATTTTAGGTCTGTTAAGAATGCGCTTTAAGAAGGGATATTGTTCATAAAGATTCCACTCTCTGCTTATATCTTGGTTTGGAGCATTCCTCGAAAGAATAATTAGCACAGTAAAAAGCATTAATATAAAAATTTAAAACTATGGACAATTTCAAGCATGGCTACTGGAACGAGTTTTAAACAGACCAATAAGATACATTTACCTTACTGAATTACAACAATGCTTAACATCATACATGCTTATCATTTATAGAAAGTCTGCATCTGAAAATGAATTCTTGCATGAAAATTATTTAAATAAAACTAAATATGAAAATAATTTAAAAAATTTAGTGAGTCATTCCTGGGATCGATGGAGTTTTGGGTTCTTAACACATATTAAGTAAGTATATTAAGTATCTTATGGCTCTTACAAAGTCACAATAATGATTTACATTTGATCAATATTCTCCGTTATTACGTAGTCACGTTACTTCTATCTTGAAAACTCCCTTTATATAACCTATTCAACATTGTTTGATTTTATTTTTCACATGGGTTCTTTTATGCACTCTTGTACAATTTTCATCAGTTCAGGATTCTCCATCGCAGCAGAAATTCTCTCTTTGTCATTGATTTGCTTCGTAACTATTAGAAAGCAAAGAAGTTTAAACGATTGCAACAAAATGTTTGAAAAAAAAAAAAAAAGTATATATGTCTTAAAAGAATAAGTTTGCATTTAATTATTTTTGCAAACCAGTTCTGTAAAGAATTGATATTATTTGTTATAGGGTGGAGGAAATAGCGATAGGGTGAGTTTAACAATCACAAAACCATACTTTCTTGTGCGTTATAGTGATTATTCTCTTGGATATTGATGTCCAGCTAAAATAAAAACAAAAACATATTGAATGTAACTACATGAATAAGTAGTTAGTAAGTGTGAGTGTGTGGGTGTGTGGGTGTGTGGGTGTTATACACACATTACATTACTGCATATAAATAAATTATAAAGAAAAAAAAAAAAAAAAAAAAATATATATTGACATACATCATAAAGAGACAAAAATATAGTAAAAGTATATTGTTTAATGAAGAGGGGGAGAAGACTATAACCAATGAAGAGGGGGAGAAGACTATAACCAATGAAGAGGGGGAGAAGACTATAACCAATGAAGAGGGGTAGAAGACTATAACCAATGATTTAAAGTTCATCTTGATTAGTAAAAATAGTTTTAAAATTTCATACCAATGCAGTTTTTCAAGTGATTAGGGATGCATGGTATTTCTATTATGCATAGATAAAAATATATAAAACCAATTGGCATCAATAATTACTGAGCTAGCTGCATTAGCGTGACACATTACGAATACTTTGATTATTTAGCAACTCTAACGAACTCTATCACAGAAATACATAAGCTAAACATTAGACTAGTTTTTAATAAAAGTGAAAGGAGGTTTAAAGAAAAACGAACAAAACAAGACTTACCAGCCAAATATTATTAAATAATATCAAATATAAAATGCAGCGGTTATTCGATTACTTAAAGTACAAAAATATAAAAAATGTAAAACCTCGGGGAGTTTGGTGTTTCTCATACTAATTGTGTGCAATGAAATGCCAACGGTTTAGGGATGAGATATTGGGTTTGACGTGATACTATTTTCGGTTTGGATATCACAAAGGAGAGCATTTTACTAAGTGGAATATATAGATTGCTAAAATAGTTTATGAAAAATATTTTGGCGAAAATTTTGAAAAAACTTTTTAAGGTTCATCATTTCATAATCACAACGAGAAGAATTAAAATGATATAT
>JAUZNK010092679.1:0-28774 GCA_035046665.1 Euphysa ruthae | reverse complement strand
TATATGTTTCTTCAGCAGTTCGGGGTAACATGTTCCACATTTTGATAGCAAAAGTTGAAACTGCTCAAGGACCATTTAGGCGAAACCTGCCAATATAATTGCCTCTAAAATAGTCGATAACTGCGTCAGCATCTTCACCATAAGTTTGTTAAATATGGTCTGCCATTCTCTCTAAAACGTTGACAGTGTGTATGAAAGCAAAAGCTATCATTTTTAAGTGTAGGGCAAACTCTTGGTCTTCCTTATATCGCCCTTGTAAACAAACGGCTTGTAATTTTTACAAAAAATTTTTGTTAGATGAAAAAAGCACCCACTTATATCAGCGTTTGGAAATAAACCACAAGCTGAATTTATTGCAGCAATCTCAGAATTAAATAATATTGAACATAGATGATTCCCAGGAACTGGCAGTTGATTTCGGACTTCAGTGTAATAGCATTCATATGCTGCACCCTTTTTGTTTGGGAGCGTCATGTAAACTTGGAAAAACACCTCAGGACAAACTTCGAAGGTCTCGTCGTTGTACCAATCCTCCGATTCAGCCAGAAGTCGAATAAGGCCTGGTTGGTAGTAAATATTAACATTTTATCATTATCTCCGATATCGCTATCAAGCAAAAAAGATCTTTCTCCATTTTAAGATTGTTGAAATTTAACAGGAAGTTGGGGTATTGCTCCTCTGGCTATTGGATTAGATGGATGATTGATATCCCTTTTTGAATGTGGATATTTCTTTTCATGTGGCCCATCGTAGGTAAGTTTGCAACAGCAGCATTAGAGATATTTGCAAGTTCGTTTGCAATTAGAACTTGCGATGCTTTACATGAAAACGTGGAAATTTTCATTTCAATTGAGACAACTTCAAGTGACAAACCTTTGGGGGCTCTCGTCTCATCTTAGCCAAGTCAAGGGACTGGCGAAAAAATTTAGAGATAGTGAAATGATGAGAAATGGGTGTTGGAAATTAAAAGGTTTGATTACAGTGAGTAAATTAGAAATGAACAACGAGTGCAATCTCACATTTATATTCTAAGTTCTAATTTTTTTATGAAATTTAATTTGAGCCTTTAAGTCCCTCCCTAAGAATAAGAATTAAGCTATAAATTTTTGTTGCGAGGTGAGGATTAGACTTTACAAAAAAATTTGCAAAGAGAAAAATTTGTTCACACACTCATTTTTTTATAAGAAACGTACTACTAAGTACCTCCAAAATTAAAAAACTTTATAAACTATAAAAAGAAACAATGCTTTTGAGGTAAGAAAGTACATTGCAAAGAATTTATCTCAGTGTTCCAATTTGAATCAACACATTCGAATGCAATTTTAATCTTAAATCGTTAAAATTCTTGAATGTGTCACTGCCCGTGTTGATATTAAGAAACACCCTAAGAAACTTTTAGAACTACAGTTTGGACTAATAGAAAAGATGCACAATAATCAACTGGCTAAGGCCGCTGACCAGTAATTTAAACTAATAGAGTAGATGCAGACGAAAAACGAAAGGTCTATATTACAATACTCAACTGGCTAAGGCCGCTGACCAGTAATATAAAAAGGAAAACTTGGACTTTCAAGAAACGCGCTGTATCAGACAATAATATAGAAGTTTACCCTTGTTTCTTCGGTTTTGACAAAAGATGGATGTGTATGTTCGTTAACGACACCAGTGATTTCGTCGGCGAAGTCAACCTTGATCTTTCCTTTACATTGGCCTTTTCTACATAATTCACATTAATACGAACGTACATCATTTACCAAGTGCTTTTGAAAAACATATATAAAACTATCTAGAAGGATCTTCGCATCTTCTTCTTTCACTATCGAGAGACTCTCTTTTTTTTATTCACTTTATACTTTTCGCACACCATTTTAGAACAATTCTGACTTCTCGATGTAGTGAATGATGATTAGTGGAAATTCTTTATATGATTTGCCACTTAATAATTTCTTATTTATGTGTTCTTATTTATGTATTAAATAATTATCACACCATTAAAATTTAAAAAACAACTCTTTAAAAAACAAAATATTAAATTGTCACGCCCTTAAACTTTAAAAAAAAAAAAAAAAAGACTAAAAAAAAAACAGGAAATATTGATCTTCTTTAACAGTAATAATGAGCATGCTACAGTAAGTAATACGCAAGTGAAAAATAAACATTGACCTGTACGCAGGTCGAGTATGATAAAAATTATAAAATTTATGTCGAACTATAACTTCTGTAAAAAATAAATGCAAATAAATTCCTTAAATGTCATAATCATAACCTTTAAAAAATTTTCCAGGTGGCAATTTTCTCGTTGGCAATTTTGCTAGAATCGTAAACTTCTCACATACTATTTGAAGAACCGTGCTTAACTATGCGTTAAAAATTCTTAAAATGTTTTATCACCTTGTGTATGTTTCCAATTCTTTATAATGTGTGGCAGGCTTTTTATAATTGTAGATCTAGTTAAATGTTAAATTAGAAAAACTCAAACAGAATACCAGGAGCTCGAAAGTTGCACATTTTGTTCATTATTATCTACTTATTTACCTCCACTTACTTATTTACTTCCACTTATTTTTTATGGTTAGGTGAATTTAACAGCTTACTGACTTCTGTTGGGATTTCTTGATTTATAGTTAAGAGTGATTTATTTCATCTTCAAACTAAATCAAAAGCTTGTTAAATTTCTCTCATAAGTCTCCATTTTGATTGAGTTCAACTCGTAAGAGTATTGTTATTTTTGTAGAAAAACATTCAAATTAAGAATAATAATTATATTTACGAAAACAAAATAATTCCCCAGTTCATTACACTACACCGTTTCTGAGTCAGCTGCTATGAATTCCCTTGAGCGCATGTACAAGTTTATTCAATTACCTTTGATTAGAGGTTAAGTTGACTATAAATTGTTAAACCAAGCAACACAACTACATGTTAAATAAACATGAACATCATCTTGGATTTTATTGGATATCTAGTGAAAATTAGCATCCAAAAAAATCGTTGAAATCTGCAATGGCTAGTAGTCATTTTACCTGATATTAGTATGTTGTTGTATCGCTTTATGTAAAATCTATTTTGTTTAACGAAAAATTTATTTTGGGTTGTTCAGGGAGCTTATAAACTGAAATGTGTGCTCATTTTTGTTACTGAGTTTTTAGCTCCAAATTTATGATTGGAATATCACTCTTAAAACTAAATTGACTGTCTGAATTGCTGTCTGGCCGAGCGGATAAGGCATTGGTCTCCGGATCCTAGAGCTGTGAGTTCCAACCCACCTATAAAAATACATTGAAAATACTTTGTTACTACTGACTTAAGTGTGTGTATTTACATTTGACTGGTTAAAAAGAATCCCCCAAATTTACTTGATGTATTTGAACTTAGGAAATATCTGAGTGCAAAATGCTGCTGTCGTTACAGAATCAATTTTTGAACTTGCAAATATTTATGTTTATACTCAAACAGCGTTAGTCTATTACAAGCTGCCCTCGATGTTATGCCAGGATATCTTTTATACATTGTCGTTACCGTTTTTATACATTGTCATTACCGCTTTTCTAAAGCATAAAGTCTATTATGTATATCCTAAATTCTCATTCCTGATTCCAATTTCTGTCTCAATCTGCTTTGTGTCTATTTGATACATATCCTGATTTTATTTTGAAATCTTTTAAAAATGATATTTTAAATTTAGAGCTACGAAGTGTTTGAAAAATTTGATCAAGTCTGGAATACGGTTTTGAATGATATCGCTATTAAAAAAGAATTAGGAAGTCGTGCTAAACCTGCCATCACTTGTGCAGATTTATTCATTGCTCTTTCTACAAAACCTTCAGGTCAGTTGATATATTATTTTTTTAGGTTAGATGGTGGTGAAGACAAGCATTACTGATAGGAAACATGTTTTTGTGACTGATTTGATCTGAATGTTTTTTTTGTTGTTGCTGTTTAAACTAATACAAGCTGTATTTTTTTTTTTATTTTTTTTTTTTTTTTTAACGAGACGATTGAAATTGTTTGTTTTTTATAAGGAAAGTTGTTTTCTGAAATATATTGTATGTGATAACAAGGTGAATAACAAATAAAGCAATGATGGTATTATGAGTACACTCTAACTGGTGTATTATTAGGTGAAACTACAGACGAATGCACTTACTTGATGTTCGTATTTTTCATCCTAGTCTAGCAAATAGCTGACTGGTATTTTTTTATTTAGTTTATACTAGGGACTCCAAGCCTTTTTAAAAACAATAACTCAGAACAAATCATTGGGTATAAAGTGTTACTCACAAAAAGCCATAAATTTTTTTTTTCAGTGGTAAGATAAGAGCTTTTCAGGGTGTAAATTTTGACAAAGGGGAAAGGTTTAAGCCATCATTTTTTATTTGATGTCATTAATAATTTTTAAATTGATTCCTTTAAAAATAACGTATTTGAAATATTGAGTTCTAGTACATTGCGTTTAATTATGGCGTGGTGCAAACTGGTCTTCATCCGGTCAGTTGATGATAGCTAACTGCAAAAAAGACTTTAAGCTGCTTGTATATTTTTCCCAACTACAATAATCAGAGATACAAACAAATTATAGCTAATTTTTTAATCTTTACTAGATTATATTTATATATTTTACAAGAAATGATGAAAGCCCTCTTTGCTGGTCGTTTGTTTGAACGCAAATTGCTAAAAGCTTGCATGCACTACTCTTGATTTATTTTGTTTAAAGAGAATAACTATTATTTATTTCTGTTCCTAAAACTGAATTTTATTCAAATAACTTACAGTGATGGTGAGACCAGCAGACATTCTCCACCTTCGCTGTCTCCTGCCTCTTACACGTCTCCATTGGTGTAAATTTAACAAATAATTATATTTTTTGTTCAAAAAATCTTAACATATGTATAGCCCTATTTCAAAAAGATCAATCATCACGCAGACAAATTTAAGACAGATTAATTTTTAAAGACGGGCACTGAATATGATTTAGCAGGTTGATGTATTGTTACAAAAAATTAAATTAAAGTAGACAAATCATTTACAAGTATTAACAACAACTATATAAACAGGCGCCTACTGTTATTTTGAGCAGCAGACACCACCATGCTGGTACGGCCCGACGTCACAGTTTGGGAGGAAGGTTTGGTAGCGACTGGTCGAGTGTTGATGGTTGATCGTGTGGTGCATTCGTGGTGGTGACTGGTCATGGTGTGATGGCTGGAAGCAGTGGTAGCATGGTGACGGCTGGAAATGTCAGTGGTGGAATGGTGGCTGGAAGTGGTGTGTGGTGGCAGTGGCTGGTCTCATGGTGTTATCTGAAAGTTGTGATGAGTGGAGACAGCTGAAAGCAGTGGTGAGTGGTGGTGTGATGGTCAAATTACCATTTAGAGCAATGACCACTCCAAAAGAAAATACCATCATTTTTATTCTTTAAACTAAAAAAATTATATAATGAAATATAATAAATATTAATATAAATAAATATAATAAATAATGATAGTAAATTTAATTAGCTACGCTGTTGAAATTTATTTTAACGGATGGCAATTTTTTGTTTCATTTTCACAGATTTGTTTTATTGCCTAGCTTAAAACCACCGGAAAAATATATTTCATTAACATAATTTTTATGAAATTTCCACACCACCCAAGAGGTATTCACATGGCGCATTTTTTTGATTATCCTGGAGTGTCCCCAACAGGTCTTATCTCCAGCCTCTGAGCTTGAGTTTCTCGCAGTTCTACTGAAGACCTACTGCTTGAGATTTGTATTAAAACAGTCCATTGAATCAGCTGCACTCATGTTAGAATGAATTAAAATAAAAAGTTACATTCATAATTCAACATTTGTTAATAATCATTATTAAATTAAACCTAGCAAATTCATATCTTTATAAATCAGGGGCGTATTAAAAATCTATATTAATATTATAGCAGACATATGCCGCTATTTATACCCATCTTATTTCATTCTACAGCATAAGGTTCAAAATGAACTGCTCTTTCGTTACTAGCGCTATTGATAAAGTAAAATGAATTGTTACCTAATGTGTTTCATGATATATGTAACTGTTTATCGCAGGTGATTATTGGATAGATCCCAATGAAGGTTCTCCTAATGATGCCATTCTGGTTCATTGCAATGCATCTAACTACGAGACATGCATTTACCCAAGACAGCCGATTGTAAGATTATATATAGTGTTGAAAAGTAGGGGATTTTAAAAATTGCTTTCGTTTTTTTTAAAAACGCACCGTTCAAAATTTTTACTGCGAATAGCAACGAGTATATACTAGGCTTGCAAGGCGATATGTTTTGTTTTTAAAATCTTATACTGGTAACTCGCCGTAATTAAAAAACGTTTAAAGCAAATAAGCGGAAGTGCTTTGTTAGACATTGTTATAAAAATCGGAGGTTATAGAATAAATAAACGTGAAAAATACAAACGACTGAAAAAGTAATTTGATTTTCATTTTGGTTTGAAAACGATTTGTTATAAAATTCTCGTTCATAAAAGCCACTAGCTTCTAGTTTGTATTTGTCAGATTCCCTTTTAGAAGGAATAAACTTAATTCTCCAGATCTGTCTTTATTGTTTTGTGATTTCATAGAAATTCGGGTATAGAGTCATGATTAATTGTACCGCTTTAAAAACTAAAAAATTATTGTCAGAGAAAAAGCAAAATTAATTTTCTTTAAGATTGAACGAGAGGATTGGTATAACGGGAAAGATCATCTTATATGGGCATACAGACAATTAATGGGAGAAGACGGCGGTGTAAGTATTTATTGCTACGATTATGGCATTTTTATTAATGTGATTGCAATTGAGCGCATAGGCGAATTTAAAATTGTAAAATTGTAAATGGCGAATGTAAAATTGTTTAAAAAAAATTTTGAGGTTTAAGCGTGTATTACACCATTATTTAATCGGGTATTTCGTAAACAATTTTATTAGTTTATTTAAAATATTGCTTTTGTTTATTTATGTCTTTCCTCATATTCTTTGCTTTCAATTTTTGACTCCGGTTTTTTCTTTTTTTTTTTTTTTTTTTTTTTTTTTTTTTTTTTTTTTTTGTGCTTAACAAAATTTTACCGGAAATAAAGTGAGAAGTCTAATTACCTGTAGCCTTATCTCCTGTAGTCTTATCTATAAAAATGCTCACAGGAGAAGCAGAATCTATGAAAAGATTTTTTATGAGTAGGCGGCAAAGACAACCTCAAAAATAAGAAATTTAATGGTCTTATTACGAAAGCAAAAAAGCGAGCTATGCAGCTGGAGGTCATTTGGCAGTAACCTTTATATGCATTGTTTTTATCTCCTCGTGTTTAGATTATGTATTCTAGCGATGTTGTTCAATTAAACATGATGCGGTTATTCAGTTCGAAGTGTCGTCAAAACATTACATACTTTTGCAAAAACTCCAACAGTTTACTTAGTATTATGACAGACAATAATAAAATCGTTGATGTAAATAAATCGATGAAAATGCGTATAAATGTGAACACTGTAAAGGATGAGTGTGTGGTGAGTTATCGATTATTAAATTTATTAAAGGGTATTGAATATTTGCAGTCAAAATTTTTTCATTTCGTGTGATTGTATTTTTTCAAAGACATTTGTTTTTGTTCTTCAGGTATACTAATATATTTTTCGAAATGTAATTTTCCTGAATTTTTATCCTATTCACATATCTGTGGTTGTCTAGCCGAGTGGTTAAGTCTTTGGTTTCTGTCACGGAGGTGTGTGTTCGACCCCTCTTAAAGGCCAATGATTTTCTGTAGCGTACGCTCAAATGGGACCTCTACGTACACCAGAACCAAACCCGTGGGTCCTATAATAAATTAGTTCGTAAAACTCTAGTTCGTCAAACTCTTTGGTTGGCCCTACGTTGAAAAGTATAGTGGAATAATCAAAATGACATCAAATGTGAGACTCCTATACCTTTTATTTGAAAGTATAGCGTTTTTTTTTTTTTTTTTTTTTTTTTTTTTTTTTTTTTTTTCTCAACGCTGTGAGAGTTTTTTCCAATAAATTCCATTAATCTATTTATCGATTTTCTGAAAAATTTTGCTAGAAATTATTACATGATATTAATACGCTGTTTAGCTTTTTAGCCATTAGCTCGTGTCTTATTAGTTGATGTATTTTTTTTTTCTTCTTTGATTTTTTGGTTTCTACAAACAAGAATTTTTATATTTTTTGCAGAATGACAATATTTTCGAAATTTTTAATTTTTGGATGTCAATATGTAGATTAGGCTGGAAGTAGTTAAATAGTAGTACAAAAGAACAAAAGATAAGTTCTTGGAACTTGACTAGACAAATATGGAATTGTAAAAACATACTTTTTTCGTACTTACATATCAAAAAGTGTTTGCTTTGCAAGTAATTTTTCTTCCCAGCACCCCCCCCTTTCTTTCCTCTCTCCCTTTCTTTTTCCATGAATCAAAAGTTCAAAAATGAATTCTAATTTGTTTCAGCTGATGAAATCAGATGGTAAATGGCATGAAAGCGTATTTGAATTCTCATCTACAATTTTAGAAAACTTCCCACTCCAAGACGTTGGAGTTACCGACGTAGGGGACATGGGAGAACAGTTTGGACTACACATCGGACCTGTTTGTTTTTCATAATTCTTTTTTAGTTATATTTTCCAACATATCGCAATTATAAAAAATATAATTTTTTTTTTTTTTTTTTCTTTTTTTTTTTTTTTTTTTTTGTACATATTATATAGAAGTTTAAACATTTTTTTAAAAAAACTAAACCAAAAAAATTGTATTTATTTAAATGGACTTTGCACATATTTTCAATTATTATTTCCCTGACAAATATTAGGGAATTTATCTCCAGCGGTAAAAAAAAAACCTATTCGATATAAAGCATAAAAATAAACCATGCGGATCACACGGAATTTTCGCGGAATCTTTAAGTTACTTGGGCTGTCTGTTTACATTCCTATTGCTTCCATGGAGATAGTTGACGTATGTATGACGATCCGGTTTTTGCGTGTTATAAATAATAAAATCTTCCTGAATTTAAAGCCATGATAAATGACAGTATATTAAAGCTCTGTGAAGATTCATGTTATTTAGAGAAAAAACAACAAAGCTCTGAATATGATGCAGTATCTGGTACTTTGTTTTGATTTGGTCAAAGCCAAAGGTGTCTTCCAAAATTTGGTGTGTTCCACAATTTCAATGGTGATAGGGAAAAGTTTTATCCAGACTTTTATAATTGTGTATCTGGTGACCAAGAAGCGTTCCCAAAAATGTCACGAACATTTTCGATCATCGTTAGATTTGAAACAGCAAATCATTTTTAGATTCAAACTAAGAAAAAAAAAGGTTAATTCACTCAGAAAAAAAAAATTAAGAAATCTACAATAAACCTAGAAAAGAGGAATTGAACGCTGATCCAAACAAAGCTATCTTTATAGCTACACATCTGTAAAAATATATATATTTTGCACTTATTTATATATATAAATACATATGCACTATATGGTAACAGAAAAGCAAATTTATGAATCTATTGGAAATCTATTATGGAATGGTACGAAAATTTGCATTTTAATTTTGGGAAAAGGGGTCTTTCTAAATTACGGTTCGAATTTATAAAACTTTGGTAGAAAACTGTAGAACTTTGCTTGTAATTTAATATTTCTAAAAAACTTGATCTTGATTTATACTTGTTTTAATATTTTAAATAAAATAATGGAAATCAATTTTTTTTTTTTTTTTTAATTTATTACATCATTGACACTAGAGTTCAACAAAGGCACATACACTGTGACTTTAGACACAAAATACTAACACAGAATTTGAAAGATGATCGTTTAGCTAAAAGGGAACTAAAATGTGGAACAGTTTACCCCTTAACCTCAAAAAGGGAACTAAAATGTGGAACAGTTTACCCCCTTAACCTCAAAAAGGAAACTAAAATGTGGAACAGTTTACCCCTTAACCTCAAAAAGGGAACTAAAATGTGGAACAGTTTACCCCTTAACCTCAAAAAGGGAACTAAAATGTGGAACAGTTTACCCCTTAACTTCAAAAAAACTTTTTCGTAAAATAAAATTTATCTTCAAATTCAAAACTTTATAAATATGATTTGGGTAAATAAATAATTAAATAAGGGTTATTTCTGAAAAAAAATTTTGTCACTTATTTAAATTATACATTATTGTTGCTCTCTCGAAAATCATAGATTTCTGCAAATTAGTTACAATAAACCCTGTTATTTTTTTTAGCTGATGGCATTAAAAATGATATTGAAGAAATATTTTCTCTAAAAATTTAAAAGCTTATTCTGAATATATGAGCAATATTATTTCAGATACTGATTACTGTTTAAAAAGTCAAATTTTTTGGAACCAATCTTGACCCTATGAATCGACATGGATCATAATCATAAAACTAAAGGAACAAAGTGCATCAGTACCGCCAAACAAATTTAATTAGCACCTATAAATATGTATCAGTCTTTTATTGAGCAGATTATTAACATCTTTAAAAATATTTACCACTCAAATGTGTAGTAACAAAAAGCAATATATTCTTACCTTCTTTTTCTCCTAATAACCAGGAAAATTGTTTAAAGCACCTACTTTGTAAAATTTTTACTCAAATTTTACAAGTGCCTACTAGGTAACACGTGTATTTTGTTAATAAATAATGGTTTTGAAATGTTTGCAGCTATAATAATAGCCATTTTATTTTATTGTGGGTACGCCATTCTTATATGTGTGTATTTTTGTATATATTTTGAAAGGGCTCATCACCAAATGCAATTCGCCACATAAATTCAACCAGATAAGTGTCTATCAAGGTCCTAGCAGTGCCATACTCCTTCTTATTACGTCTCTTAGCAAACATCCACATGTTTTCTACTAAATTTGTGTGAGCTCCAGTATTTGGATCCACAAAATTTATTGGGTGAATAACAGTGAAGTGATTACAACCAATTTTGCCAACTGTATTATATGCCCGCCACAGATCTGATTTTATTGCTGTACCTGGAATAATATATTGTATGATAGGTATGAGGGTCTGAATTCCGTGCATCAACTGGAACAAGAAAACCAATCTTGGTATTTTCATCAAAGCCCCTAAATACCAACTTTTTTGCAACCATTCTTCCTCTCTCATGTTTACACCTTACAAATAAAGACTCATCGATTTGCACAGTAGAATTTGGGCCACCAATTCTAACAGAATTGGCTATAAAATATTCTGCATAGATATCACGCATATAATTTTCCCAGTCTGTTATAGTGTGTTCACTGCAACTTAATTCATAATTTAGCTTTTTAATGGATGCTTCCTCATAAGACCAATAATAAATTATAGCAATTATCTTAGACAGTGGTAACTAGCTTTTTTCAAAAATTGTGTTGTGACATATCGATAATTTTTACGTGGGCAACTCCATCTGCAATTATCCAACGTTTTACCACCAGCATTCATGCTCATCTGATTTCCACAGTTTGGACAGAGCTTGTTGAAATTTCTGGCTATCAGTCCATGCTGTTGACACCAGTCAATTGTAGCTTCTGGTGTTAATGTTACAGCTGTCAACATTCGGTGTATAAGGCACCTGACATGCAGGTAATTCACTATGCTTTAGAACAGATATACAATTTACATATATATATTTTTTTTAATTTCAAATTTTATCTCGCTGTTGACGATTGTAGATTCTGTGTTAATATTACAGCTGTAAACATTGGGTCTAAGGTGTGTAACTGATTCAATGTTTTAAAAACTCTGCCAAAAGCTGTTTGAAAATATATTTCAATATTGTTTTTTTTTCTAATTCCGCGAGATTTCTGTGTGGTCTGCATAGAGGAGGGGGGTATACTGCATAAGTACCCCATTTTTTATTTCTGGGGATTAATTTTTGAGGAATGTCAGCTACATTCGTGAAGAGTCATCGCAAAACAGTATGGACCAAACAGTTTGTTAGGCCACTAACTTTGACTGAAAAATTGTAACTTTGATGAATTAAATTAACCTGTTTAAGTAGGCATGCGACAGATTAAATTAAATGTGATCCAGTTTATCTAAGTTTAGTCTCAAATAAAAGGGCTTGATCTCTCATTTCCGAAATAATGTTATTTTTTGCCAGGTTATGCGAATCTGGGGATATCCTAATTTATGACAAAATAATCGACCAGGTTTGGGAACTTAATTCTGTAAAAAATTATCAATATAACTATGGCATCTAAACAGCCCTATTTTGCTGTGATTAGTGGCTTTGCCTCACTTAATTGCAAGTATTTAGAGTTTTTTATACTTTTAAACAGAGTTTTACATAATGTTGGATACGTAATTAGAAGTCAAACCAAGATCAACCAAGAGAGAAAAGTCTACCAAAAATTTGCGGGCCTGGTCCCTTATGTCCTAATTTGGGCACATAATACCCTAATGGTGATAATTCGAGTTATAAAAAACATCAACAAACTTTAATAATTATTTCAAATTTACGCCAATTTTAGGGCCCTGTGTACAAATATTTGGGACCAAGATACCATTTTGATGATAATTCAAGTTATAAAAAATATTCAGAAGACTTTATTACCTTATTGGAAATTCTTTCTAACTTCAACCATCATTGTAGAATTTTATGCGTTGTTATTTGCGTTAGCTCTTTTACTTCCCCATATTTTTTATTAAGGCAGTAATAAGTCCACTATTTTTGTAGGAGCTGGTCTCTAAACGTCCCGTTTCTTTTCCAAAAAAAATTATGTCTTTTTGCTTATCATGAAAGAAAAATGTATGTAATTTTTAAAATTGTTTTTACACTATAACAATGAAATACACTTATATAATTGGTAATGATAGGAAATAAAATTTTAGAGAAAATCTTTGGAAATAAGTTCTTGAGGAAATTTTTTGGGAATTAAGGTTTTGAGGAAAATATTTGCATTTAACTTACAAAATTAAATTTTTTTCACGAAGTTTCTTATTTTGTTTCTCTTTGCACTTTCATCAGGTCAGCTTTTTTCTTAAGTCTCAGCCTTTTATTCGCATTTTTAACAGAAAATTTGTTAACCTGCTGCAATATTTTAAAAATTTTGTTTTGAAAGTTTATTAACTAAAGATTCAACGTTTTGTTTATTAATATCTTTTCTGAAATTTCATCTCAGACTTGTTTTGAAGCTGCCTATGTGGCCCTCTAAATTGGAGTTTTTAATAAGATTAACAGTTGAGATATGAGAGATTGGAGGTTTTTAAAATTTAATCAAGATGCTTATTATTATTATTTTTTTTGCAATCATTCAGATTTTATTTTTCAACAGAATGTTGAAAATTTCACTCAGGTAAAATCCCTTCACTAAAACAGCATAAAACTGAGATTAATCAGGTTTTTGGAAAATGTGGAATATCTTTATTTTCGCTTTTCAAAGAAAATTCAAATGCAAATTTGTCATGTTATAATGGCTCTCCTCAAAAACTTTCAAGGTTATTTGAGAATTCAAACTTGTACTGAATCAATAAAAACATAGACATCTATCACCCTATCAAAAATTGTTTAAAAATTATAAATGCTTTTAAGATATTGGGGGAAATGCGATTTCCTTAATGTATGATACGTAACTTTCATGCCATCAATAGGTCTGTTTCAAACCATAACCCAAGACTTCTAACACTATAACTTGAGAACCGCATTTTTTTTTTTTTTTTTTTTTACTTTTGCTTGCTAGTTATGTTTTACTTATTTTTTATATCCTTAAAAAATACTATTCTTTTTATCAAGTAAATTTTATCTATAATTAGAATTGATATGTATAACGAGAATTGAACTTTTTTCACATCTTGCATTTTCTTTTACAATTTTGTCTCAAAAGTTGTCGATAAATTTTCATTCCCTTAATTATCTATCTTTTAAAAACTTTTGAAAGTTTTAAGTGCTACTTACAATATTTCGTCCTACCTTGAGCCACTTTGAAAAGAAACGAAACACAAATGGACTCAAAGCTTTGATAGTCTTGAAGATTCTTCTTGATGGTACTACCAGCAAAAATGTGCCTGTTGTTTTTCATACTCTAGCTTGATTTTAGTAAGAATTATTTAATAGAATGAACGGTATTTTTAAACATGCTCTTGTTGTAAATATTGTTCTTTGAAGTTTTAAAATTGTATTGCCTCCTTATTTTATTTTGTTTTTATAATTTTTTAATTACTACTATTATTATTATTTTTTTTTATAATTGTTAATATATATTAGCCTTGGTTTAATGATATTTTTAAATTATATTTCATGTACTACGATTTAACTAACGTTAAATATAAGATTGAATTGAATTGACTTTGAAAATTGGAACTCTTGTGATCTTTATTATTTTCTCCAAAAGCAAATGTGGCATAAAAACGGTCCCTATGTGATGTTAGCTACAAATTTAATATTGGTTTTGGAAGAATAAGGCCTGGTGTAACATTGGCTAACAAGGTACGTTGGTTCCAAAAATCCTTAAAGCGCAAACATAAGATGTCACCAGATCTACTCTGTCCTCCTAAAATTTTCTTACCTTTGTATGTTGACATAAATTAACACGAAGTTTATAAAGTGTTTACAAAGAGTAGTAGAGTATTTTAACTTGACCAGATTTTTTAAAAGATTTTAATCTTAAACGGTATGTGAGCTATGTTGGCCGGCGTCTTAAAAACTCCAAACTGAGAAAAAAGCAAAATCTAATTTTTTATGAAAAAATACCAAACCATAACAAAAAATATCAAAACATAAAACTTGCGTAAAAACAAAAACTGCTTTAAATGTAAAATATACTAATTAAAAGCCTCTATTAAATTTTTTTGATATATAAAGCTCTTGTTCATATTTGCAGCTACAAAACTTGGCAAACAACTTAGATGTAAGCCCTTTCTTGTCACACATTTTATTGAACAATGACAGTGTTGAGCATTCACCACTTGGGGGGCATGCTAATACATTAAATACGTCAGACAATATTGCAATTAATAATCCTATATCCTGATAGTTTACTAACTTAATTGGGTGTAGAAAAGGTAAGATGTTCAATCTTTTTTGATGATACAGATGCACACAACAAATTAATTCCAAATTCGTTATTTGCGGTTATTATTTACAGTTTCATTTTGACTTTTTCCCGCTGGATTATCTGCAACAACAACTTCAGAATTTACGTCATTTCGATTGTTAAGCCTTCTCAACAATCCTTTCCTCTTTCTTTTACGCATTGTTCTAGCTTTAACTGTACAAGTTTTACCCATTTTTGGAAATCTTAAAAAAGACTTAAATTTTTCTGGTTTCACGAATATCATCAATACGATATTTTGACTTGATAACCCAAACTTTTTTTGCAAGTATGATTCATCAAGAAGCCACACCAAGCATTCCACTGCCGTTTTGCTGACTGTTTTTCAGTAAATATTAAGATTTTCAGGATGTAGAATACGGTTGTGACGTGATAAAAATTCTAGATGCCCTTAAAATATATATAATTTTATGGATATAATAATAAAACTGATGAAATTTTTATTATATTTTGATTCTAGCTATATTGAAGAGAGTCCCTGTGCTGACGAAAACTGAATTGTATGGTTTTGTTGGAATCAATATGATAATAGGGTATCACCAGCTTATTCATAGATTACTGGAATAATGATCCAGACCTGTCAGTACCGTTTATTTCCAATGTTGCTGCCTTTTATCCGGTTTCTTCAGATACTTTCATATATTCGCGTGAATGAAAACAATGGAAAAACTGATAAACTATAAAATACGACCGATGATTGACAGTTTGAATACCAATCATACTAAATTATACAGTGTGTCACAATGTGTTAGTATTGATATTATTCAGGGGAAGGAGTTCTCTAAAATAGTATAACCCGATTAACCCTAACCCTAACCGATACTTATGCTCTTTTAAATGACTACATCCAATTCTTAAACTAGTAAGAAGCTTCATTATAGCATTATAGTATCGTATATGCTCCACTAGCATCCATTATATAAAAATAGGCATTGGTTTGGGACGAATAAAACGGAGAAGCGACTTCTTAAATATGCGTCTGATTTAGATTGTCTTATTACGGGATCAAGTTTATTTCATTCTTTTGTAGTGAAAGGAAAAACGTTGAAGAACTGACAATGATGTTGTTTTGACATAAACGTAAGCATCCAAGTTACCCTTAAAAATTTGAAATAATTTTTTGATTTTATTTAGTGAAAATTTTGTCAACGGATAAAGGCGGGTAAATTGTGATTTTTAGTATAAGTTTAAGCTCAAGCTCTCCAAAAATTTCTTAATTTTTTTGGGCAAATAAGATGACCTTGTAAAAGTGTATAAACTATTAGGGTTGTCGTTATGCAATTTCTTATTAAAAAAATAAATATGGGAATTCTTGTTTAGCGAAATTGTTGCTCCCCAAAACCTGTTTTGCTCTCCCTGATAAACAATTTTGCTCCTTAGTGTGGAGAGAAATATTTCAATTCAAAAAACCTATTCCTTATGGATATATGATATTTCAGGTACTAGTTACTAGTCGAAAATTGACCGGTTGAAAAAAAAAACACAATTTATGTTTAAAATATCCAGGAAAAAAATAAAAGGAATTAGACTTTAGTTGGGGGTTATGATTGCAAATCCAAACACCACGACTTTTTTTTTTCATCAAAAGTAGTCATTACCATTAAATTCTGCTTTGGAAATTTTACATTTCGTTGTACACATAAAGTATTCCTTACTTTTAGGAGCTAACATATGCAAATTTTATTAATTTTTTAAAATAAAAATTTCTTTCCGTCAAGGAAAATCTAGCAGAGAGTATAGCAATCAATAAAATTAAGATTTTAAAATAATGCTAGTCATGTACAAAGGACAAAATGCTTGAGTGAGAACTCCTTGATTTATGTTGAATACCCCAATGTGAGAACACATTGAAAAAACAACCCAAAATTTTGGTAAGTGATAAAAGTATATAACTTTTGATCAAAAAGAAATACAGCTTTCAAATGTTAACATGTGCTGCGAATATATAAGATATACAATGCACCATTCATTAAGTACGTAGGCTCTAAATTCATCAGTTATAACACCCATTTTCTGCCTTGTACTCTGCAGCATGCTTTTGTGTTTAATTTTACTGTATAATTCTCTAAAAATATAACTTACTTTCAGACATGGGTGCCCTATTATTAAAATTTTTTAAATTGAAGTAAAGAAAGTTCTCTTCATCAGATATATGAAATACGAAACAAACAACTCATGCTATAAAATAACGAAGTTTTTAAGCATATTCTATGAGAATGCAAAAAGGTCTTGTATAACCTGACAATGTCCCTGCCACCACATAAAGATTTCCTGATCAGATAAAGGTTTTTTTTTTTTTTTTTTGTTTTGTTTTGAATTGTTATTTATTTTTTAGCAATTTTGGAGTGTTAAAATCATTAATAATCTTTTAATAATTAATTTTGCTAATCGGAGTTATTTGTTTGCACATTGTCACACAGAAATTTCAAAAGTTATCTGAAAATTAAGAAAATTTTTTTTTTTTTTTTGAGATATAGGACGAGGACTGACATACACCGCCTAAATTCTGCTATAATATGGTGCCCGACATTAAATGGTGGTTTCACCGTAAACACCGTCATCAAGTGGGATCGAACCAAATAAATTTTCACTACGGTCTCCGTAGTTCGGCGCCTTAGAATCCTGCTTGACGCCAGGGATCCAAAATCCATGCGTTATGTATTTTGAATATTTATATGTATATTTCATAAATAATATAGAAAAACAGAAAATTTTTCATTACCGTCATTGCCTCGCTTACTTTTAAATCCCGGTATAATAGCTTTTTTTAGATCAGAGTTTGTTTAAACTCAAGTTTTGATTAAAGGCTTACTATATATAAAGAAATTACATATCATTGTTTTTTTAAACTCTTTCATAAGGCTTGCAAGAAATATTGGAGCGATACTTTTACTTTTAAGTCCGTATTCATTGGGTTTGGTATCATTTACAACATGTGGTAAATGTGAATTTGAGCTAAATTTGATAAAAATCTCATCTAACATGGTCATACTATATGAATGCAAAAATTCCGTCAAAAACGTCTTGGTACCCATTCTCCTCTTATTTCTCGTATTTAATCAGAAAATAACTTGCTTTAATACTATATGTTATTTATGATTATTGTGTTAATTATGATAATTATGTCAATTATGATTATTATGTTAATTATGATAATTATGTTAATTATGATTATTATGCTAATTATTAATCAATTTTTCAGGATTTATTTTTCTTTTAAACCAAAACAAGGATTCATTTAAACATATAACACAAACATTATGTTTCTAATTTTTTGAATCACTTCCTCTTTTTCCTGCACACTTCAACTAAAACATTTTTTTCTGAGTTAAAACAAAAAACTGAGCCATAGACGGGAAAAAAAATAGAGGAATGCAGAAAACAAACAAAGTCAAGCTAAGTGCTAAACAATAGTTTAGTTTATTTCTTATATTTGAGTAATATGAAAATTATTTTCTTTAAAATAGCAAACCCCACCCACTTTTATGCAAATAATCACAAAAGTAAGATACGGTTTTCTCAATATTAGATAAAAATTTGATTATGCCTTGTTCAAATCTCACCGACACCGCACACCTGTAAAGTTCAAATTACTTTCAAACAAAATTGTCATAAAACTAAGTTTTCTGGACGTCTAATAGCGCATAAAAGGGAATTAAAGTCAACTCAAAAATTGACAAAGGATTAAACAATTTTTCCATATCATAAAATAGCTGGAAAGTTTTCTATGTTTAAATCGTTAGCACTTAAAACATACTAGTTTTAAAGTATTTAGCATTTTTTTGTCTGTTTGGTTAAAGAATATAAAACCATCAACGGCAGTATGACCAGGGAATTGCCCAATCCCTCCCCAAAAAAAAATCGTTCTCCAACCCCCTTCTCCCCAAAATAAATAGCCACACAGAAAACTGCCCCTAATAATTAGCCCCGGATGATTGCTTCCTTTCTTCTTCGACTTAAGTTTCACATCTGAAAAATATGTTGAACTAGAATTTAAACTTGATCTGCCATATTTTATCCGTAGGTGAAATAATCATAAAGAGTATCGGGAATGACACTCTTAAAATCGCTTTACTATGTCATATCGAGAAAAAGAAATGATACAAAATGTCATTGTAAACGAAGTTTTTAAAGTAACTATGTGACTACATATGTTGATTTACAACAAGGTATTAAATAGGGTAGTCCAAAAACAAACCATTTTTTAGTCTTTTCAAATACAACAATAATCAATCCATTTCAATTAAAATGCCAAGTTGTGAGCAATACTATCCAGGTAATCGATTGTTTGCAGATGTGGTAAAGATTTTAAAGCTCTATGGAAAACGATATATCTCTATGGAAAACGATATATCTCGGTCGAGTGCATTGCATCTTAATCGTTCTATGTACGTATATAAAAAATAATTGAAGTTTCTATCAACGTTAAACGTATTTACGATCGCAAAGAAGAAGTATTCTAATTTATTGGTTATGTCATTTGGCGACAAGAAAACCTACGCACAGATCATTTATAGGTGAAAGTCAAACGGCTGGTCGTGATTAAAGTTTACTTTCATTCATAATGCTTGCATGTACTTCCACACATTTGAGTAAATGAAAAACCCAGCAATTAATTTTGATTTGTTTGTTGAAATTGCGAAGTGCATTCATTAAGTTTTCTTTCGAAGCAAAAGTACGAGGAAATATTGCTTTGCCTTGTTGAGCATGCACAGTGTATATTTGGAAGAACGCTTCCAAAAAAACTTTACAGGTGCCATCTGTATACCAGTGCTGTGAACTCAGCAAAACAGCAGATCATGCTGAGAAATGTTGCGTCAAAGATTATTCATTTATGTAATATTTACATCGTTAAAAAATTCATGAAAAACCCAAGTATAAGCTCCCTTTGTTTTTTTGGAAGTAAGACAAAAATACGAGGAAATATTGCTTTGCCTTGTTGAGCATGTACAGTGTATATTTGGAAGAACACTTCGAGATAAACTTTACAGGCTCCATCTGTATACCAGCGCTGTGAACTCAACAAAACAGCAGATCATGCTGTGGTAAAAATTTCTATCCACATCTCCTATTATCCACTAGCTAAAGAAAGATATGTTGCCTCAAAGATTGTTCATTAATTTGATATTTACAGCAACCGTCTCTGGTAGTTTTCGAAGATCATCAGCCAATAGTTTTCTTCAAAGATATAAAGTATTTTCAGCTCTATATGCCAGCTTTAACTTTAACAGCTAGCCAACATGTCTGAGGTAAAGAGAGTGAGTGCTCATTCCTTTGATCTTTGAAATAATCTGTTACTGATAAATTAGTTTTTTTAGTTCTTGCTCCTCAGAAAACTTTAGAATCAACTGGAATTTAATTGCTTTATTTGTATTGTTACATAGTTTGGTGTATGAATTGCGTGTTATCAGTCACTGTTTTAGGTGATATGTTAAACGTTGAACCAGCAAACGATGGTGTTTCAGTTAGTTGATGTAGTAATGTTATTCATTCAGAAAGCAACAGGAAATTGACGTGAAACTTGAATCAGTGGTGGATAATCTAGTGGAGTATGCGTTCTAGTCTTTGATTGTTAAAAACAGTTGATTGTAAATACTGTTTTTAGACTTTGGCAGGTGAGTATATGCTGCCATCTGTTGCATTTACTTTTATAAGCCTTGCACTTGTGTAAGAAAATGATATTTTAACCATATAATGGCGGTAAGATTTGTCATAGATTTCCATGAAAACTTTAGCAAAAGTGCTGTTTTTCATGGCTATATTGCCGAGCGGATAATTTATTCATTCAGTCATTCATTTTTTTACTGTTGGTAAAACTTAGAGTTGAATACACATATAACAATATTATAAACACTAAACAAACCAATGAAATTTTATATTTTGATAAGCTTTAAATACGTATTACAAATAATTAAAAAGACATATCCATGACGCGCAGATCCAAGCCTAACAGCTGATTTAAAGCAAGAAAACTATTTGGAGCTTTTTTAATTAAAGGGAAGACTGTTCCAAGAAAACACGTTTTAAAAATAACTGAATTTGTTCCATGACTAGTTGTTATCGCAAGTGGGAGCTTTGTTTTGATAAGTTCATATCTCTCTAACATGAGAATTTGTAAATTTTTTGCATGAACACTGATTGAGTTTTCCAAGAGAGAGCATTCCTCAGAATTAAGTTCGAAGTTTTTGCAGATTACCCGTAAAGGTCATTTTCAAACACGTTGGATGAAGTTATAGACATTTTTCTTACAAAACATCCATATCAGATGGCTATAGAATATCCACATCACTTCTAATTCTAAGCGAAAATGATTTTTGTTATTTGCTATTGTGCATAGTTTATGTGTATGCTTTGAGAAAGGTAGTCAATAACAATACCTAGAAGCACTACTCATTCATATACATATAAAATTTTATATATATATAATTTTACATAAAATGCATTGGTCTCCAGATCCTAGAGCTGTGGATTCGAACCCACCTCAATACAAGACGAGATTAGTGCAGACAGTTTTTCTTTTATAAGCAAGTATAGTAAATTCGGATTTGAAATGTAAACCTTTTGGATTCAAAAAATCCTACTCAAAACTAGTTAATTTCAGGAATATTGATAAAAATTATTTAATGATATGACGATTGTCTAATGATCTTTCATTTTAGAATAGCTGTTGAAGAAGCAACACTGAATTCTACAAAAATGACTGAAAATTCAAATATACAACCATCCATTTTTGAGAGATTGTTTGGAAAAAAAGCGTTCGAAAGCTCAAACATCCTATCAAAAAACAGGAAGAAGAAAAAACTTTTTATCTAAAATATTTAACAAAACGAATGTTAATAAGTCTGAAAAAATTGATCAACTGAAAACAACAATTGTAATTTTAAAGAATCATTTTGAGAATTTTAGAGCCGACCTTGCGAAAACAGAGAAGTTGATAGAAAACACGGAAAGCCTTAAATTGAGTTTTGAAGAGAAATTTTTAAAACAAACGGTATTAAACAAAAATTTGGAAAAACAACTTTTTGCGACAAAGAAAGAACTAAGGGAAATTAAATACGACTACTGTTTGGAACATGGTGAAAGCGTTGCTCGAATTTTGAAGTTAACTTCTTTTGAATCGAATTTACAAGAACTAAACAAATGCTTATTGGCAACTAAAAAAGAGGTGCAAAGTATCACTGCTAAAAACGAAAAGTTAAGCTTCATTAATAATAAGTTATGTAACAGCAACACGAACTTGGAAAAGTATAATTTCGCATGCGAGAGCGAACTCGATCTTATTCGAGCTAATGAAAGGTTATTAGAATTTAAAAGCATTAGTAAAGCTCAAACAGATGAAGCAAAAGCTTTAGAAAAACAATTAAGTGATCAAAAGATCGAAAATGTGGAGTTAAAAGTGGATATTTTATGGCTAAAAACGAAGTTTAACAACCATCTAGGTTCAAAGAACACTTTTAAAGAATTAAAATATAATGAGAAATATGAACAGCAGCCTGTATCTGATGATGTTTCAAACAAGATAAATCCATCTGCACAACATTGGAAATATCTACTCCTTACCTCAATATCAATGACCCCGCCTTTTACCATGTTTTTTGCTGTTTTGTAAACCATAATAAAACTGATATATTAGGTTCTTTCTAAAAACAATAGACAGAGGCTTATTAAAACACTGATAATGTTGCTATCAGAGTTTTAAAAGTTGGTGCACTAGTATTAAACCTCAAATTTTTAAAAACAATAGTTTTAGGTATTTTAAAGTACGTAGAAAATGGCTATGACAACTGTTTTTCCTTCCAACGAAGATGTGTATGAATTTTTTAAGTTTGTGGGTGCATTGACTAAGAAATGTAAATGTAATGATGCTTAAGGAATTCAGAATCTATTTTTTTAATAAAACGTACCCCGGGTAGTTGCTTCGTTCTTTACTCTGATTAGAACCCTAAATGTGGTGGAAAGCTATAGGAAAAAGTTATGTTTATTTCCAGAAATTGACTCGACCACAAGGCTTTGTAGAGAAGAACTTTTTTTATGTATTTTACTTATTTCATCCAATTTTTCTTGCACCATGTATAATTTTAATGTAATGAAAATACTGAGAAGGAAGGTGTTATATATGAAGTTATTTATTTTAATAATTCTTTATAATCTGTTTTATCAATGTGTTTGATATTAATAATTTTGTTTTCAAATTATGTAGCTTTTTGGTGATTAAATGTATGGTTTTTAAGTACACTGCGACGAATAGCTCAGGATTTAGTCAACCAAATTATTTGAAAATTTTAAAGTGTCTTCAAATATCTAATAACAAGGGAAAATAGCGGAAGTTTTGGTTTTCCAATGGTTGTTGAAATACTGAATAAGTTTTTTAGGGAAATATAACTTCTCTAAATGATAATTTTTCGACCTTTAAATTAAGTATTATATATTTACCAACATAAGACATAGCATAAGTATAAATACAATTTCTTTCCCTAATAAATACTATGAAAACATGGATAAACATTACAAGTTTAAAGACAAAAAATTAAAGATTAATTAATATGAAAAGACTTTGCTATGTTCAAATTTGAAGGGAAACCTAGAAGATAAATAACGGCTAAAATACCGAATAACTTTTCACAGAACCCTTTGTAAGGTATCAATTTTAGTTGGAGGAATTATGTTAACTAAATGAGTTATTTAGGAGAGTACAAATAAAATAACAAAAGTAGCAACATACAAAAAAGAAAGGAGGGGGTGGGAAGGGCTGGACGAAAGAAAAATTAGATTAAAGTAATTACTAAGTGATTAAAAGATAAGCTAATAAAGGTCTCAATCGATACTAAAGATATTTTATAGTGTATTATAAACAAGATTTTTTTTATGACTTTTGACAGCTTTTAATTCACAACTTAAAGAGTTCCAAAATTTAGGATCTCTGTAAGAGATAGAATGTTCTATTTGTTTACAGGAGTTTTTTGTTTGAGTATATGTTTTGTATGATTAGATCGCAAGTTAATATTGGAAATATTGAGTTCAAAAAATTGATCAAAACTTGGTGGGAGCTGTTTTTTAGTAACTTTGAACACAAAAATCAGAACTTGGTAGATAATTAAGTTGTAAATTTAGAATTTTTAAATCTTCCATTATTGTGATATTTTGATGTAACGTCATTTTACGGCCTGTAACAAGAAGCCAAAAATGGTTTGAGAAGTGTGTAGAACGGGAACTATTTCTACAGCTAATAGGATCGCTTTTTAGGAATTTATTTTAAGCTAACTCTAGGAAAAACGGTATTAGGGAAATTTCTCAATTTTTCCATAAAAGGTAGTTTGTGAAATCAAAATCTGCATCAAATTTTACTTTAGAAAAATGTAGTTTTGAAAATTTAAAAAAAAATCATTTTTCAAATTTTGAGGGCTGTGTCCCCTTAATAAAGAATAGGAAATTCGTTGAAGTCAGGCGTAACTAAACTTCCAACGGGCTACATGTGAAGATATAAATGTCTAAAGACAAAAAAAAGTTAATTTTACTGCCTTCAAGATTTATAATTTCATTTTTATTGTTCATTTTTAATTTTTCAAATTTTAATTACCTGTTAAGTAGCTATATGCATATGATAAATAGCAAAGACACAATCTTTGATTGCATATTTTCTCCTAAACTATAAGCATTTGATGGTGTAATATTTGTCACATTAACTGCATATGAATTGCATGAAAGATATCAAAAATTTAGAGAAAGAAATATGGATTTTGCAAAAAACCAATTTTTAGAGTAGAACTGAATCATGAAATTTGAAACAGTAATTTTTTGATTATTATCAAAACAAAAATTATTTTTTATTTTTTTTCATTAAAACATTCTTTCATTATAAAATAGTCTTTCCTTAATAACGTTAAATAATAGCTTACTCGTCGTTCCCAACATTTTAGCTCCTAGATAATGATTAGCTTAATCACAATAACCATGGTAACCATTACAAATTCTCATTTTAATAATAAAATTGTGAATTATATCGCCGCTTTTCCTTTAAACCTCACTCTTATTTTTAGGGAAGAAATAAACTTGCGAATAAAAAATTTAATTGCAAAATCAAAAGTTCAGACAGATGATGCGCTAATTTTTGTCTGCCAAAAACTGACCAGTTGTATAAAAACATCACTTCGAAATTATTTGCAAAAAATGAATAAAGCATATTTTGTTTGGCGAACATGTAACAGACTTTAAACATTTTTCAATTGTTTGATATATAAAACAACATGGCTGGATTGAAAAAGTTTTATTTCCCCAAGGATGCTTCCTAAGCGTTTTTACGGCTTTTACTGAAAAGGCAGAGGTAAATAAATCTTTAATTAGAACTTTTGAAACAATTGCCATCTATTTCTGTACACTTTCAATGCAGGTAAAGTTTTTACCACTACATTTTTTAGTTTACCACTTAATTAAATAGTGGTTTACTTTTTTTTAAGATTGAAAAAGAAGCAACTGCAGTTGTGTGGGATCATCGAAAGTGATATGTACAGAAAGAATTCAAAGAATAATTCTGACTTGATTTCTTTATATCTTTGATAACTTTTAATATTTTTGCATCGCACGGATTTCGTCATCTTCTCCACCAATGCGTCTAAAGAAAACTTGTCTGCAAGTAGCAGCAAATCAACTGTGGATGGGGCATTTAATAGACAATTCACTATATTATTCACCAGCCGATCGACTTGATATTCACATGTCAAACATATCAGTGATTCAGCACGTACACCTGAAGCAAATATCAATTAAGTTCATTAAGATCCGCGCAATTATCTACAATCTCCAAAAAATTAAATCTTTTGATAACATGTTTGATTACCAACCACAAAATCTAAGTTTAATTTATTTAAAAAATGATTTGGAGTTGCTGATGTCATCATAAAACAGATCACAACCAGAAATAAAATCAATTAATTTATTTCATTCCTATAAGCTAAAGCTTGCACTACCAGAAAATGATTTAACAAATAAGCCCTTCGAAACATTTTAAATTCATTATTTCTTATTTTATTTTTTCCTTATTTTACATGGTTTTTACAATTTCAACAATAAAACTTTGACTATTTGCACCCATACACAATAATTTAATGATATGTAATGTGCTTCTATATAAATTATCTAAACTCAAATGTTAAAATACATTAGTCCAGGCGATATGGGAGCTAGGGGTCACCTTTAGAGGTACAAATTTTAATGATATTTTTCTTATAGATTGTACCAAGAAGAGCAAGAGTTGACATGGTCTTTAGGCTGAACAGGTGGCAATCAAGAGTTACGGGGGTTAGACTAAAAAAATGAAGTAAACAATGTTCAATAAATTGTAGTTAAATGTTGTTTCAAATCTTTTAAAACAATGAATCCGTGCTGATTATACCCCCAGATAGTCAAGCTAATAGTTTAACATAATTTATTCAATACCTTAATCATTATAATGAAATCCAGGGGGTAAACTTATATTTTTTCTGTATATTTAAAAATTTTTAAATCTTTCTTTTTAAGCTTTGTCACTTACTAGTTAACATTAGATTTCATTTTTTCACCAATAATAAAAAAAGCTTTACATTTAGGTTAACGTTACATGCTGTATCTTTATGTATAATAAAAAAAAATATAATAAAAAATTCTTTTGGTAAATAAGTAACTAAAACAGTCAGGTATACACTAATAATCTATACCCTGTATGCAGTGAAGGAGAGTTGCTATGCAACTGGGTTGTTCTGGAGGAATACACCTTATTTGCATTGATTTATTAAATGTGATCGTTTAATGGAAAATAGAAATAAAGATAAAGTAAAAAGAAAGAAAAGTCAGATAAGGAGGGGAAGGCTAACAGTTTGCGAGAGCAAAACAGTAGGGGAATAATTTATATATTAATGAGTGTTAATAAAATATGTCATTAATTTCCTTTTTAATTCAGTTCTTGATAAGCATGAAATCATATTAGAGCTCAAAATATTTCTTCTGGAATATCAATTCAAAGCCATCAAATTTTTCTATTACCCACGTACATGATCAAATTTACATGATTTTTTTCTGCAATGAGACCCAAAGTAATTGTATTAGTGTCTGCTGATGGTGAACGATAAATTACTTTCTTGTCTAATAAATTTTTGTTCAAAGCATTGATTGCATGGAGTATAACTTTACTGTCGGCTTTTTCCTGGTTACTATGGAGTTTATTGTCATTAACAATAGAAAATGTCAAAGTTTGACTCATTCCATTATTTCATAATACTATTTCGTTTGTACAAAGTAAGTTCAGAAATTTAGCTCTATTTTCTTTGACGTAGACAAATATTAGGGTTATCATTTACGTTTTGTTATCATTGTTCATCAAAAAGCGGTTAAAACCGCGAATTATCTTCATTTTTAAAGATTTAACAGTAACTTAAGACGACGTACCTCTATTCATCCACTCTGCCGTTTTGATACTAGACTTTCTATAAGTATGAAGTACTAAGTCTACTATGTCATAACATTTTGGGATAGATGCAAGTACTGTTAAAGTCAAGCTCTCAAAAGTATCAAGTTGCTTTGTCAACATACGAATTTGGCGATTAAGTCAATGATATACGCACCCACACTATATAGATAAAATGTCATGATTTTGACAAATAGACTGTGGCTTGAACGTGCATACAATGTCAATAAGCTTATTTTTTGTGTTGTTCGTCTAGATCCATCAGCGTTGGTTATAATATGTGCTATAGGTGAAAGTGGGTATTCTAACGTTGATTCAAAGTTGATTGACTTTGACGTTTCGGCTGATATTGCAAGAAGTTTTCCAAATACATTTCTGTTAACTTCAAAGGTTTTTGAGGAGCCACTTGCTTTCATCTTGGCTGAATTTAATGAAAGTGAAAATAGGTTCACTCTGTTGCCACTTACTGGATGATGGAAGGATTTATCAGAAGAATAAACTTGCTCTTTTTTCAATCCAACAGATATTTCATGACCGATTTCGAAAATTTTAAGCAAGTCACAGTCTTCAAATGAGACTCCAGAATTGAGATTTATCAACTTTGATGATTCAATACCAGGGTCAAACGGATTCATTTTCTAATACATCAATAAGGCTTTTGACGTGCTTCTCTGAGTTGTGAATTTGTGATAGTTTTAACGGTTTGTACTCAGTTTCGTAAGACTTAATGCCAGCTTTCTCTTTCATCTTCCGTATATATTTTGCTTGCTGAGTACGATTTAGACACGATATGAGAACAAAGTTGCTGTCACTTGCAAAATACTTAAAGCCTCCTAATTATGTAGTAAAAAATTTGCATATATTATTCAACTGTTCAATCTATCTTTCAGGGATCATATCATAAGTGTTAAGTGTTTCATACAAACAACGCAAATTCAAAAATGTAAAAAACTATAAAGGTTAATTTACTTCCACTAACTACTGAAGCAGATATAACACTTTATATCCCTTAACTTAGAATAACACACAAATTTATTGGAACTACATATGACATTTTTTAACAATTATGAGTAGTCCTGAAAAGGCTCTGCTAGTCCGGTACCACCGGACACCCATGAGTGTAAACCACTAACCTATATAATTACATTATCGGTCACTGATCAATCTCTGTGATAGTATGAAATTTAAAAGAGAGTTAATAAATACTAACCAGGCGTTTTTGCGTTTATAATTTGTTTGCCCCTTTCATACCGGTTTTCTCCAACGACCAGA
>JAUZNK010092668.1:0-12386 GCA_035046665.1 Euphysa ruthae | reverse complement strand
GGATTCAGATGGTAGTTATGACTTAGTAAATTTTCAATTTCCCAAAAATTGGACCTGTTTGTCATGTTTTCTATATAGTTTTGTTATTATCAAGTTTCCTGATTCGATCATTTTTTAAGAAATAAAACATCCTATCTAGAAAGATCTTATAATTTTCAGTATTAGCTACTCTTACTAAAATTTATGACTCTATTTGGCAAATTCTTAAAATTTCTTTTGCTTAATAGCTCTTCTGCCCATCAATTAAAATATTTTAATATATTAATTATAATAAATATGTATATATATATAAATATAATAAAGTAAACGGTTGTTTTTTAGGCAAAAGAACTGCTGCTTGAGAGCATTGATAACTTCATCAATGAAAGGATAATATTAGCAGGGAAAGCAATTTCAAGTTTTGCAAATTCTAAGATTCAGAATGGAGATAAAATACTCATATTTGGATTGTAAGCTATATTTTGACCAGTTTTTGAGGTTTAAAGATTAATTTTTCTGCAATTAACTTTCCTTTTAGGCCTAAAAATTTTATTCCTATCTTAATTTTTCATGGAGTTCCTTACAGGTGGTATCTTTTAACCCGTATGTGTTCATAAGTGGTTATCTTTTGATTCATATGTGGTCATATTTTGCATCTTTTGACCGATATGTGCTCATAGGTGGTTTTTTTGGACCCATATGTGCTCATAGGTGGTATCTTTTGACCCATTTGTGTTCATAGGTGGTTTATTTTGACACATATGTGCTCATAGGTGGTATCTTTTGACACATATGTGCTCATAGGTGGTATATTTTGACCCATATATTTTAATGTTTATATTTCGTATTATTTAATTTATTATTTATTTAAATATTATTATTTATTTCAATTACATAAAAATGTTGCCTCATTAAAATAAAAAAAATTAATAGAAAAATAAATAAACATTTATTTATCTGGTGATTTGTTGAAGATCATGTTAAATTTTATCTATATATAGTTTATAAAAGAAAAAAAAAATGACATTGAAATCAAACGCCTCAAGTTAAAATAAAAAGCAATGTACGAGTCGTAATTTAAACTGTATTCTTTGAGAATTATTTTATTCTATAAAATAGGGCCTCTAAAAAAGATATTTTTACACTATAAATTTTATGGAAAGTAGAAGGAGCTTCTTTTTCTTTACATTGTTACATGAAACATGAAATTTGGTATATAGTAGTTTTATAAATAATAATTTCTCCGGTTTTATCAAAAAGTGATTGAGAGTAGTGGAATTTGTCTTTAAAATTTATAACTCTTACGGCATGTTTTTGATGAAGATAGATGTACAAAAGTTTTGTATTATTAGTACTAGCCTATACAATATTAGCATATACAACATAGCAATTTAAAAAACAAAAATTATATTTGCTTTATTAAATTTTCACAAAGGTATTTTATAATATTCCAATGCTTTTTAGATATTTTGTACAGATTATTTTAATGTGATCCTTGCAGGAAAGATTCTCATTGATGTATACTCCTAAAAACTTTTTTCGCTTATATTGTCAATATTTATATTGTCAATATTTAAGGTTTGATATTTTTTTCCTTTTGATTGGATATTTGAGTATTTTGTTTTTGATATATTTACTTTGAACCATGTTGCAATATATTTCTTATTTCAAAATTCATGACATCAAAAAATTTTGCAGTTTTTATGTCTATAAATAAGATTTGCATCATCAGCATGTAATTAATGCATGTTAATGATTTATAAAAATCAATAATTCATTAAATATTGTCTTTTCTCTAAAACTGCTTAAACTTGATTTGTTCCAAATTAATCAAAATAGGTATGTTTACTGAGGAAGCCAATTAAATTTCGCAACAGTTTGAAGAAATTTGGTTTGCCTGCACTCAAAAGGTCTGGAATAATGTTTGGTTATAATAAGGTTTGGAAATAACGGTGTTTTAAATATACATTTGAAACTAATAAATTCTCTGAATTGTGGTATGTTTATTTTTTATTTAGTACTTCATTGATTGTGAAGGTTCTAAAAGACGCGCACGTGAATGGAACCTGCTTTCAAGTCGTAGTTGTTGATTCAAGGCCTGACTTTCAAGGTACATTTTTAGTTAATTTTTAGTTGTTAAAAATTTTATCTTGGAATTTGAATTTTTTAAATTTATTTTCTCAAAATTAACATAATTTTTTTAATCAGAGGCTAATAAAGAGCTTGTTTCGACATATATAGCCACTCAGAGGCTAATCTAGGTCTAATTATTTGGGCTCCCCAAAATAATTTAATTATTTCATTTCTTTAGATACTGTATTACTATACTATATTTACCTTTTTTATGTTTTACTTTTATGTTTTATTTTTTATACTTTGTCATTTAAAAATATAACGTAAATAAACAGATTAATTATGAAGTTGTTGTCATGTCTTCCTTTACTTAGTTCGAAACGTCGTTTCATTCTTATAAAGCTTTTTCACCTGTTTCAATTAAAACACTTTCTCGTTTGTTTGCTTATATTTCACAAAAATCTTCAATACGCCTTATGTAATGGTCGCAAATCTTTGCGGTTGTTATTATAAATGATACAGTCAAGGTTTTTTAAAATCTATTTTTGAATTTTAAACTTTTTAAATTATTATTTATACTCTATTATTAAGCCAGGCAAAAGCGCATATGTAAATGAGTATGTCGCATTATTGCAATAAAAGCCATAACATGCAGAACTATATAATGTCCTTTCCATATATGTTTATTTTAAATGGAAGATAAATCAAAAAAATTTGCTATCACTGATAGCGACAGGTTCAACCCAGTATAAAAGTGATACCGAAATTCAACCCTCTGATGCTTTTATAAACAGTTTTTCAGTGATTTACACATATAAATATGATTATAAATTATGATTAACCAAAACATATCTGTGATTGTTTACCTGTATGTCCACCCCTGCCCAATGCTATTAGTTCTTATACATGGACAAGTACCTTCCCAGTGAACTTTGACAATAATTACCCCTCAAAATATTTTGCATAATAGCAATTTAACACCAATTTAAGGAAGTATTTATCCGTTTATCATGTGATTTCCACTTTCAAAAGAATGATATAATTATCCACAAACCACAATTTTAGCTTGCGTATGTATTACATAAAGTTTAGCTTCTTTTTTTTCTTTAAACTATCTGCTTATTTTTCAAATAAAATCAGACACATATAAACACTGCTCGACATTGCTCTACAATTTTACCTAATATTCATTCCTCCCATTTAACAGCCAAATTGTCACCCAAAATAAGGTATTCTTATAGAAATAGGTTAAAAGACACTATTATATTCACATAAATTACAATTATGTAGCACATGTACCAAATGGAACATCATATATCCTTTTACCACTACAATTAATTAGCTTAACACACAGAATTTCTTCTTAAACTAAAAGATATTTGACGTTCTGTGTCGTGTTAAAATTATCCCTTAACGTAACTTTAAATCATGGAAGGTAAGTTTTCCTTCATACACATCTTTCCATCAATGAACAATTAACCGTCCCCGTTACAACTACAATTAACCCTTTAAGTGTGGCGCGTTAATTTTTATGTCTATCCCAAAGTACGCAGATTATTTTCTGAAAAACCAATTTTTTTTTTTTTTTTTTTTTTTTTAGTTTTATTTAAAGCTTTGAAAGTTAGAAGAGCAAAATTTCCAAAAAATTCCAAAAACGTTATTTTAAGAATTAAAATTACAAGATTAAAAACATTTTCAAATTTTGCAAAAACGTAAAACAAAATTTCAGCGGAGTCAGAAAATTATTTCTTGAACAAAATCTGATTTTAAAATGTCAGAATTTTTGAAAAGAAAGATTTTTCTAGCCTTTAACTTCACCTAAATTGAAAAAAATAGTCAATGATAATATTTTTAAACAAAAAAAAAGCAAAATTCCTGTGGATTCAAAAAAAAATTTTTTGACCATACTTGACAAATTTCAAGGCCAGAGTCTGGGAGAATTTCAAATATTCCTGTTAAATGATCCGCTAACTTCGTACAAGATAGAAGAAGTAGTGAATAGATTTGATAACATTTCAAAATGTTTGTTTTTAAGCCAAAAAATTTTTTGGGTTAAGGGAAACAAGAACAAAAACTTTCATTCTTCTGTCTTTTAACTTCGAGAATTTAAAAAGAAAATTCAATTTCAAAAATCTTGTTTTTAGGCTTTAGATAACAATGTCTTGGCTCCTGGGCTACATGATTTCAAAATGGCCGACAACTCATTAGAAATAATATTTTCTAACACAGTCTAAAATTTGCAAGTTTAACTTTCAGAGTTTGACTTACTAAGAAAGGTAAGAAAAACTGAAATTTTGGTTTTCCTGGTTCATAAGTAGTATTTGGCTTCATGCCAAGTTTCAAAAAAGAATAATTTCCAAAGAAAATGTTTAAAAATGTTGATTTTAAGCCTAAAATTACCATATTTTGGCATATTCGCATGCAGTACCAAAAAATGTGGAAAATAAAACTGCCACTGACTTCCCATTATAACCAGCAACTTCAGGCAAAATTTTCAACTTCAAAAAAAAAAAAAGAATAATTTTGCAAAAAAAAATTGTAAACAAACGGATTTGGATGAATTCAGAGGATCTTGCTAAGTATGTTGCTCAGTATCAAAAAATAGTTTCCCATAGCAAAGAGATTAGGAAAAGATTCAAAATAAAATATAAAATTTTAATATAATGTAACAGGATCCTTTGTAGTGGTGCTATTATAGTGTTGAGAGCCATAAATTTTCATTAACAAACTGAATAAGAACACAGATATCTAATTTTAGAACAGTTTGCGAAAATTGTGCAGTTATAAACACCCAGTTCATAGATTTACAAGCTTGTAGTAACTTTGTGGTATAGTTTTTTTTTCTTTATGACTCCAGTTAAACTCGCGTTGTTTCAAAACTTTGTAAATTATTGTTTGTAATATAATTAATTTTGTTAAATCTCTTTCGACATTGATTTTCGTTTGTTGGAATGTATGTTTTTTAACTCAAAATTTAAAAAGCTGAGTCTCAAGTAGTCGTTTCCTTTATTGCATCTCTGTTAATCTCAAGAAGTGGTTTCCTTTGTTAAGTCTCTGTTAGTTTTAAGTAGCTGTTTCCTTTGTTACGTCTCTGTTAGTCTTAAGTAGTTGTTTCCTTTGTTACGTCTCTGTTAGTCTAAAGTAGTTGTTTCCTTTGTTACGTCTCTGTTAGCCTCAAGTAGTTGTTTTCTATCTTAAACGTACTCATCAAAATAGTTTTTCGTTTTTAAATAAGGCGCGATAACATTTAATAGAAAATTATTGCAATATAAAGTATTTAATCAGGTTTTAATTTAATTTTAATTTTAGTTTGACATTAATGTATGCTTGATGGCGTTTCTCCCTATATTTGCTATATCAGCTCTATTTTCCTATGTACCATTCGCTATTGTAAATAGATGTTATTTTATCATACACAGTAAATCATTATACATGTCATGTATCGTTGTGGTTGGATGGTGATCCATCAACCAATGATGAAAATTTAGCTGTCAATGATTTGAATATTAGTAACTATTTAGATCATATTACTTTACATGATTCGAATTTCTTTTTATCAAGTCAGAATTTTGTCTTGGATGATGGGTGTAATACCTGGTGATTGGTATATTGCGATGGAAGATAAAGGAACATGATGGCGCAAAATGATTGAGGTGAATATGTCAAACAATATAAAAAAGCAGTGATTTTATCCTTTAATTTCATATATCTAATCTAAATAGTAATTTTGGGTGGAAGTTCGTTATAGGGATAGTTGGGTAGCAGGGTTGAATGGATGACATGGGTTGATTGATGGCAATCTTATCATTTAGTGTTGTTTTTTCAACTAAAAAGACATAGGCAGTAGGAAATGAATAATTTTTAATGTTTCTTTTAATCGCAGATGCTGATAAGCGTGGTTTTGAGTAGCGGTGATGTTTGTAGACTTGCTCACCTAAGGAATCTTATTTAAAATATATTCCAAAAACTGTTTTGTTTAGTCATCAACATGTATATGTGAATAACAAATGGAGCGATTCTTGAATACCCACCACTTTTTTTATATATGCTTTATATGTACTTATATATATACGCCGTGAGCCGTACCCTAAACCTGCGTCACTTGATATGGGCTAATAGTATAACCGTACCCTAAAACTATGTCACTGGATGTAAAAATCAAAAAGAATATATAAATTATGTATAAAAAAGTGGAAGGATATTGTAGAACCTAGCCTATCGAATTGTAATAAATACTTTTAATAACCTTGCTTGAATTAAAGGGCTGGATAACCTCTTAAAGGAGTTGTGCTTAGACAAATCTCAAAGCGCATGAACTTTCCTACTACGCTATGGCTTTAAAGAAGAGGCATGCATTAAGCATAAAAATCTACAGCTATTTTTGACTCTATGCACCAACATCAGATTTAATGATTTTTAAAGATGACATTTCATTTTGAAATTTATTATTTTTTGAATTATGAAACAGGCAAACATTTAAATTTCCAACCACTGCGTATTTCTTCTGTGAAATATGGCTATTATATTACACAGTTTAAATTTTTTTGATTGGTAACAAATTCATATTTACTTGATATCAAATTACGTTTTTTGTTTAGGTCGAGAAACGGTTTCAAGACTTTCAAATTTTGGTATTAAATGCTCTTATGTGTTAATATCAGCACTTTCTTATATAATGAAAGAGGTATTAATTTATTTGCTTTAAACTTCCTGCTGTTTTTATCATTCAAGACTTTCGATATAAGCGTGAATATTTTTTGTTAATCACACCCCTTGTAAAACCACTATAAACAAGAAGGACCATGCTCTAAATTGAAAACCGATTTTCCATGTTATAATCATAAGCATCCCCAATCACCATGGTTACTTCCCAGATCTTGTTATCAATTTACTAATATAATTGTTTTCATGGAATACTGAGTTGGCCCTACTGCGATGAGTTTATTTTTAATACTAAATAAACTGGTGATTATACAATCTAATTTTAAGTCGTTGTTCCTAGTAAGAAGTATTGCCAGCATGGAAATTTCACATAAGCAGAGGTAAAGAGCTGTGCACTAAGCCATATCTGTTTGTTATTTAACCCGGATATCCGTTTATCTTATTTAACCCGCATATCCGTATATATTTACCAAAACTTGCCTTCTTGATAGATTGATGAACATGAAAAATACCGGTTTGGTATCTGATACAGTTTGTATGCTTGGATGAAAATTTTTTTGTTATGTGGTCCCATATTAAAAGGACTCGCTTCCAGTTGTCATATTTTACATCAGTATTTTGGTATTACGCAGGGCATCGAGCTGTAAAAAACTTTTCTCCGCACTTTTTTTAAATGATTAGATTAGCCTACTACACATGTAAGCTCGTTGTCCTTGCTTTATCATCCTCGATGGAATTTCAGATAATTTTGCTTATTCTGTTCTGTTTAATGTCCTTCACATTTAGAATTGTAACGATCACAAGAAGCTGTTCTTGATGTCAGTGGGTCGAATATGACTTTTTCTTGGATTATCGATTTGATGAGACCATCTTATTTCTTTGCAAGAAGGAAAGCGGGAGAAAGTTTTGCGAGATCTTTCTGAATAATAACCTTGTGCTATACTACTAACTTTTACTATTTTTCTGATTTCCGCTGAGGTCACAAACTTATTTATAGGCGTATTTTTTTTAGTTAAAGGTTGGAGATAAGAGCTGTATGTATGCCGTAAATTCTTCGTTGTAGCTAGTATGGTAATCCAAGCATCCGAAATTTTAGGGTTTTAGATTGAAATTGATACCTTATGTTTACTTTTTGCGGATTTAATTTAGATTCCTTCCTTACCAAATTTAATATCAGCGAAAATAATATTTTAGCACTTTGGATTATTTATATCATTTCATAGCAGTACTAGTTTCTTTTTTGATTTAAGGTTACAAGTGTATTTATTGGTGCCCATGCCCTATTAGCCAATGGTAATGTCATGGGACGAGCTGGTTCAGCCCTTGTTGCTATGGTAGCGAAAGCAAACAATGTACCTGTGTTAGCCTGTTGCGAAACCTATAAGTTCTGTGAACGTGTGCAAACTGACGCTTTTGTGTTCAATGAATTAGGTAAGTATAAAGATTTAAAGTGACAAAAACCAAAGATTTGTTTAATATTCAAATGTTTTTTATTGAATGATTGTTTTTATACCCTAATATTTTATGAAACATGACTTAAGTTGTTCTGACATTAGCATTTCTTCGCAAAACCGTAAATGTACCAATAATGTCCTATTTGATTGAAAAATGATTATGTAATGTTATATCTCTAATCTAAACTCTAAATTACTGTTAATTTTGTAAAAAACTGCCGCCTTAGTATAAGTACCTTCCTGAATCCAGATATATTAAAAACTATTAAAACAAAATTACTAAATGCTATATTTTATCATTTTCTTCCTACTTTCGCATCTTTTTAGTAATATCAGCCTAAATTTTCATATTAGTTTCGTGTTTAACTGCATCTCATTACCTTTGAAAAATGATATTCAAACTTTCGTAGCCTTTTGATATGTCCCGACATCATTTTCAGTTGAAAATTCGAAGTTTTTAGCGTAACGCTTTCAGCCCTTTCATACATCAAACTATAAATATTCGAACTCAAAATCTTTCAATTAGACTTCGTTCAGAGAAAATGTTCTGGTCTTTACTAAAAATTCTTGAAAAATTTTTTTTGATCTCTTAAAGTTATGTTATAATACTGAACTTAATGTATATTTGGATTCTCGGCTAAGCTTGCAATTGCGTATATATATATATATTACAACACTTTTATAATTTTCACGCAATTTGAAATCTGCACTTATGCAATAACGAAACAACTGCGCTCAGCTGACATTATGGCATCAGTATTTTTTTTAGAAATAATCCTGAAAATTCTACAGGATCTCTTGAAAAGCTTATGAAACTTAATTGCAACAATGCGGTGTGAAAAATGCATTTATTTTAACTGTTGGGGTTTTTTAATTTTAGGTGACCCGGACGTGTTGGTAACTATAAATAAACCTGCTCAAAACGATATTCTTGATGGTTGGAGAGACATTAAAAGTTTATATCTATTAAACTTAGTATATGACGTTACACCTTCGAACTTTGTTGATATAGCCATAACAGAAATCGGTATGATACCATGTACATCAGTGCCAGTTGTTTTGCGTGTAAAAAATACCGAAACATAGCTTAGATAAATTATGTTTTTAGAAATCTTGAGTGCTCTATTCGTAATAAATACCTTGAACGGTTTCCCCAATTTTTCAGGTCCACATCGATGTAATGCTAAAATCTTTTCTGAATGCATCGAGAAAATTTGTTATAAAAATATTTTCTGAAAGAAATTTTAGTTCCTAAAATACGATTCAAATCGATTTAATAGTTTTTGAGTTTACTTTTTTGAGCGTGGCAATATTCCCACAATTTATTAGAAACCCGGCTTGCCGGATAAGGTCCTATTAATTCATCTGAGCTTCCGTCCGTCCGTAGCACACTTTTCTCAGTAACAGTTCATTATTTTATTAAAATTTTCCATGATAATAGGGACCATAAATAACGAGTGACAAAGCCGGATTTTTCGGAATTTACAAATGACTTAGCGCTTGCTATCTAAGGTTGAAGGTACTGCATTGATTAACAGGCGTGGCAAGTTCTTAGATAGATAGCATATATATAGTTCCTAGGAAATCTCCGCTGCCAACTAGGAAAAAGTCGTTTTGAGAATTTATCTAAAGCAAGAATTCGTTCTTATAAAATTCATAATAAGGTAAATGTGCTGATTTTCAACATACTTGCGCACCTGGGATGTCTTATTTAAAACAATTCGATCCAGACTGTTATAGTTCTTTTAAGCGGCAAACCCCCTGCTTTTATCGTTATGATTTTTTGACAATTTTACACTATTTTTGTGTAAAATTGCTGATTTTATTAAAGATATCCTCTGTTTTTGAGGAAAAAAGATCTCAAAATATTCAATATTGTGACTAAGCCTGAGTGGAAATAGATGTGAGGAACAGAAATTATTGATTTAATCCAAAGGCTCTTGTGCCTCTTAAAGTTACATAGAAAGTTTTTTCTGGGGTTAAATGATATTTATCTTTATTATCTTTCAAATTCCGCAACTCTAGTTTCAAGGAAATTTTGAGATCGATGTTAAAAGAAGTTGAGTGGTTTGTAATCGTCAAAAATGCTAATTGAAAATCCTTTTACTAAATAAGAACAAAAAAAAATGCTACGGTTAAGTACTATAAAAAGATTTTTGTTTTGCATCGTTATTAAATATATTTTGTTTTGTTATATCTTGTTATTAAATATATAAAATTTATTTCCCCTAACAATGCCTTTTAGCCCTTAGAAAAATGCAATTTGCTCAAAAACAATATATGTAAACATGGGTACTAAGTTGTATACATTCGTGAATATCTGGCTAATCAAGACAAAAAATAAGTAAACATTACAACTTTTTAAAGAGAATATTTGTTGATTAAAAATTGCTTTCATGGCCAAAACTTTTAGAGTTAAAGCTCGTACTAGAAGATTTAGAAAAAGAAGGGGTTTAGTGGAGACAAGAGTAAAAGAAAGATAAATGAATATTAAGATATTAGTGTAAATAGTGATGTACATAAGCATAATTCAGAGTTAAATAATGAATGGTACAATATAAGTTATATATCCACTCTATCCGCAAACACGACCAATCCATGAAAGCTTCTAACCCGAAGTCACATGGATTAGAATCATCGACATAGAAATCTTATCTTCAGTTATTAATTTGTCTTAATGTTGGTTTATTTTGATACTGGGGACGCGGGTGGAATGTGTGTTGATGGGGTGGCAAAATATTTTTACAAGGCTAGGTGGGGTGTGATTTTTTTTTATTTTTTAATTTTGAAAGTTGGGATGAATTTATTTTACTTCATTATTACATGTAAATATAAATTCTTCGATTTCTTGGTAAAACGCTTCTCTCCGTTGTCCTATTGATCTATAAGCATGTAACAAATGTGTACAGTCTCACTATCGATAAACATATGACACGTGTACAATTTCACTATCGATAAACATGTGACAAACGGGTACAATCTCACTATCGATAAACATGTGACAAATGTGTACAGTCTCACTAGTGATAAACACGTGACAAATGTGTACTGTCTCACTATCGACAAACGTGTACAATCTCACTATCGATAAACAAGTGACAAATGTGTACTGTCTCACTATCGACAAAGGTGTGCAATCTCACTATCGATAAACATGTGACAAACGTGTACAATCTCACTATGATAAACATGTGACAAATGTGTACAGTCTCACTATCGATAAACACGTGACAAATGTGTAGTCTCACTATCTATAAAAATAATATGAGTTGAAGGCGCGTAACAGATTTATACTGATGTTTCTCGCGTTCAATCATGTTTATGAAAGAACTGTTGCAGAAAAAAAAACCATACCCCCACCCCCTGTTGATGACCTCACTTTTACTGACATATGGAATTTTAGAAAATGTAAAGCGCTATGAAAGGTTCACCAATTTTTTCTAGACCTATGGATTCTCCACCGATTTTGTCCAGAAGCCTTCAGAAGTTTCTAGAACAGCCCAATACTTTACCACGTTTGATTTTATATTATATATAACGGATAACATACGGCTGAAGGGAGTTGTTATCACGATCTTGTCACCCACAACTTCACCTTATTTATAAATCTCACTCTACAAGCCATAATATTGTTTGCATTTTCTTGAACACCTATATTTCGATGATTAATCGCATGTTTAATATAGTAACCCTTTGCGAGGTGTGTGTTACGATTACTGAGAGTAATTTCACCGGAATAATGTTCAAGTTTGGTTTATTTTCTAGTTATTTTTGAGCCTTATATCGCAATACAAATTAATCCTAAGTTGTAATAGCTGAATTGATTTTAAATCTCTTTCATTGTTCAGAATCAGCTTCTTTTTTTTTTTTTCTTTTTTTTTTTTGATTCTCGTTATTTCCACCTTTATTGCAAACTGCGCTGAATTTTTTTCTGAATATTAGCTTTGATTTTGGAACATTCTTGGAAAGTTATTTAAAAGTTTTTTTTTTTTTAATTTCTAGTTTCTTCACCTTATTGCAACAATTTTAGCCTACATTCTATGCGTAAGTTTCATTTTTCGCAGTTTTAGGTAATTACTGGGTAGATTTTGTCATTAGAATTGTGCGTTTATTCTGGGTCTGCAAAAAGTTAGGTGTTATATTTTTTTACTTTCTTATTAGATATTTGATAAGTACTTCAGAAATCGAGAAAAAAAAAAATACATATATATATATATA
>JAUZNK010092657.1:0-12387 GCA_035046665.1 Euphysa ruthae | reverse complement strand
TATATTTGCTCTCTGCTCCCTGTCCTCCCTCCCGTTTTCAAAACATGTTTATTCTTACATTTATCTCACATGCAAAAGACACTGTCTAATTTAATAACAAACATCCCACTACATAATTACTCACAATAAGGGTCATCACCAGATTAGCCTGCTATGTTGATGATCTTAATCTCCATCTATTAATTCCTAGTATAAATGAGAGCCATTATATGTTACTAATTAATATTTGTTTTTTTTTATAGTCTCATTTTTAATTGTATTTATCCACTTATAGAGAGATTAAAAATGTTTTACTACGAGCAAAAATATGTGTTATTGTTTTGCAAAATATTCTTTTTTTTATATATACAGAAAAAATATGTATTATTTCTTTGCAAAAGATTAAATATTTTCTTATTTTTTATTTTTTCAAATTACAGTACCTAAAAAAACTATAAACGAAGTGATTATTGTGAATTATTGGTTTCTTAGTAGTTTTACTTTTAATAAATGGAATAATATTAGAATATAATAGGTTATATATGTCTAATTTATTATATAAATTCATTTTTTTTATATTAATTTTATTATATTAATATTTTTCATTTCATATCCTCTGTTGCTTAGCTACGCGTATTTAACTGGTTGGCGATGGGTCTCTCACGAAAACAATTTGAAACGGACCAACCACTAATCCTATCGGACCATTCACTGACTCTTACTTGCAGCCCTGTTGTATAATATCCCTTATGGTGAAAACACATCATTCAGACATTAATAGTTTTAGTTTGGCTGAAGGCTTCAGCCTGCCTTTAGACAACTGTTACCTTTCCTAATGATAATGTTAGTTCTTTCCAATTTTTTTCAGGCACTGGCTAAATCACAAATAATGTTAACTTAATCGCAAAGCAGGAAGGTTGATTCATTTGTTTTTTGTAAATTCTTAAGGTCTTTAGTAATGATTTTTTCGTATCTTATGCGTTTTGTAAGCATTTTTAGTGGTTTGATCTTTCCCAGACTACCTTGCAGAAAGCCTTGTTACCCATAAGTGCAAGATGTCAAAGTCAGCATAATCTATTTTGCTATACCAACTTGTAGGTTTGTTTCAACTTGCAGATTGAATTGTGTACTAGGATTGCGAATACAGATATAGTCCTAAGGCATGCCATTTGAATTGACATTTAAATCTGCTTGCATCTGCATTAGTCACGCACCATGTTTCCAAGATATCCAAAATCCTGAGTGAAAACTTTTTTCGTCTTTATACTGAACGACACGTTGCACACGCATACATACACGCACACACACGCAAGCCGTTTTTTAGTTGTCTTAATACAGCAGGGGCTCTGACAATTTGATTAATTGTATCTTTAACCCTGTGACACTCCAGACATGACAAGTTCCGCTCCAACTGGATGACTTGATTTTAAAAGCAACCCTTGCTAAAAAAAAAAAAAAACTCCTTTTTTCATTTTTTTTCCATACCAGTTGAAAATTTCTGTTTTTTCAAAGGAGATGGGTTTAGTAAATTGTGTGCCAAAAAATATACCAGGATAAACCTGTTTAAAAAAAGCTTTATTTGAGTAATATCTGAGGTATGATATCTGATGGAGGCTAGAAAGTGCTGTAGTTTTTTCTTTCGCTGTTTCATGTTTAAACTCAAACAAAGATTTTGTGTTTATTATAAAGAATAAAGGAAGAAAACGCAAAAAATTGAAAAAATTTTTAATTATAGAGCTTTTTAGGTAATACCTAGGCTGAGTTGGAGGAGGTCTGAGATGCCGGTTCTTCCAAATATACCATCTTAGAAGTTTTGAAATTTGTTTTGGCTGCCACTTACGTTTTATTAGTGCTGCAAACTTTTTAAATAGACCAATATCAACATCGTATCTTATACTTGGGAGCCCTCTTTAGAAGCACTTTTGTCTACCCGCAAGTTTTCTTTCTCTTGGATTGTAATATCCTCTTTTTTTTCTATGAAGTACCCGCAAGTTTTCTTTCTGTTCACAAATACTAATTACTTTCTGCCAAACCCAACTAGAAGGGGAAGAAGGTAGAGTTTGTTCTTTTATCAGCGTTTGATCCTTGGTAGATAGCTTGTTTTAGATGATTTTTAATGCATCTTCCGTTTGTGCTATTGATTCTATCATACTTCCTTTTTTCATAAAAAGTTCTTTTTAAGGTTCATTAACAGTCATACAAGAACTTGTACTGTCGTAGATCAGAACTACAAATCTTTGAACAGTCTAGAAACCTTTGTCAATATCATCATTGTTTGGACATGAAACTATATCAGCCAAACACACTGACAAATCCGTAAATAAAATTGTAAAGACAAACATGTTTTTTTACTTCTGCCTAAAAAAGAGTATGATATTTGATCGTATCCAGTCAGAGCATGGAACAAAGGGGTATAGCTGAGATTGAATGATTTGCTGATTTTGTGTGCGGGTATGAACTTTATAAGTAAAAAATAAGATTTCTGAGTTCTCTGAATATCACTGGGCCATAATGACAAGTACTTTAATTTAACTTTTTTTTTTTTTTTTTTTTTTTTTTAGCAAATCGAATAAAAGCTATCAGGTGTATCTATATCAATTAGTTTCTATAATATGCGTCTTTGAAACAAATAAATTCAATCACATTCTTATTTTTATTGTAGAAACTTGGTTTCTAGCATACTTAATTGCATAGACCTGGTTTCTCACATGCTTAATTGCAGAGACCTGGTTTCTCGCATACTTTATTGCATAGACCTGGTTTCTCGCATATTTTATTGCATAGAACTGGTTTCTCGCACACTTAATTGGAAAGAAAATTATAACACTTAAGAAAAATTTCCAACTAAAACTATTTTTTATATTTATTCAATAATGGTGAGATAGAGTTTAGTGATGACCTGTGGTATTATTAGTAGAATTTCAACATGAAATTTCGTGTTTCTATTCTACAGGCTAAAAATTCTTGAAATCAGGATACCAATGTTTTAAATTAAGTACCTCCAAAGTTATGAAACTCTTTATAAATGATGTTTGTATTTTGCCCTTGTCTGTTATAAATTTAAATTATACTTACTATTGTATTTTATGTAGGTGTTAAATTATCCAATTTGTGGAAGCTTCTCGACAAACGCTACCCAAAGATTGACTGTGCCATTGATAAGTGGACAAAAGAATACATTTGGAATAATGTATTGACTTGCGACTATGTTGATATTTACTATGTAGATATGGCCAGTGAGAGTAAGAACATTCCCAACATTAAGGTAAGTTATCTCCGCAGCATTTTTGGGTGTTTGATGTTTTAACAATTTGTGGGAAGTTGAATCATTTGAAGCTTCTCCAAAACAGTTGAAAATGTTGGGGTGCACTGAAAATCCTCAAAGAGGGTTTTTGTCTTTAGAAAGTCACGAATTGATTGGTTTCTGGTTGGTTTCCAAAGAACAAGTTTGGATGATTCTTTTTCCAAGTGCCTCTTGCAGTGGCCAGAGAGTCTGATACGTCTTTCATAGATCTTTTCTGTTACTTTGTGAAATTTTCCTTATCGTTTAGTGCAGATTTTAGCATTCTTATATATGCACCATTTATCATCTTTTTGATTGTCTTGTTGATAGTCCAAGTTTCAGATCCATAGAGTGGCATGCTTTACTGCTGCAGTAAACAATCTGAATTTAGTTCTCTCTTGATGTTTGTTTTCTATGTTTTATTCAGTTTATTACATGTTGTCCATGCTTGTGCTTTTCTAAATTTTATGTGCTTTAATGAGTTTTCAATCCATAATCCTAGTTTTTTAAATCTTCTACCAAATTGATGATCTTGCCAGATTGTGAAAAGATATCTTTGACTTGCTGGTTGTATACAATGGTTTCTGTCTTTATGGTGTTCAGATGTTTGTGTTCAGACCCAAATTTGCTGCTGCTTTCTCCAGAGATAATTGTGCTTCATCAATGTTGTTGAAGATAAGGGTGATAAAGGTTAGTTTGGGATGACGTCTACTTCTATGCTTAGCTATTGCAAACCCTGGAGGGTCTACATTGTTGATTGCTTGTCTCATATTAAGTTCAAGTACAATTGTAATGAGGTATGGGGCAAGTGTATCACCTTGTAGGACTCCAGCTATGATATCGAACTAGCCAGTAGGAAATAAATTTTGCATACGTGTTGTCAGAGGTCCTGAAGTAATTATTTTAAGCCTTCTGGTCACGATGAAAGCTACATCAGTAATTTTCTCCGGTCACCAAAAAACTCGGTGGTGATCAAACTTGATGGTCACCAAAAAACTTGGTGGTCATATATTACTGCCAAAAAGCATATATTTGCTGGTCAACGTAAAAATTTTGTTAAATAATCTCAAACGGTTCTCATGATATAAGTGTGTTTTTTTTGTAATTGTAAAAGTATTTTTTTTAGCAAAATGATGAATTTGATACCTGTCTATCTTGGAAATGTTTCAGGGACTATTAAAAATGATGTGAATCATTTAACTGGCAATGCTTAACTGTGATGTTGTACTTAGGCATGTTTTAAAGTCTCTCTTTCAAAATATTTTATATATAAAAATTTGTTTGTCAACGTGACCGTCAGAAGAGGTATATACGTGGTCATTGTTATCAACTAATCTGGTGGCTATTTCCGGGCCCGTGTCATATTGTCATAAAATCAATAAGTTGTCCTGGTATTCCACAAGCTTTAAGTGTGTGAAGCATTTTCCCTCTAGCAACACTGCTGAAGGTTTTTCGGAAATCTAAAAATAAAATCACTTCATTGAGATTCTTCACTTCAATTAGTCACCATAGTGCCAGAATTTGTGAAGTAGTTGATCTTTTTGATCTTCCTGGCCGAATATCGTTTTGATTAGGTCTTAAATGAGCGTCAAAGATGGGTCTAATTCGGTTGAGAATAAGACAATTGACGTAATTATATGATTATGTAATTATGTTTATAGAGATGCCACGATATTTGAATATACGTCATTATTAACAACTCTTCACATTGATCTCTTTAAAATATCTTCCGTCTAAGCAAGATTTGTTATAAGAATTAAATCTTTAGAAACGATTATATAGTGCAAAGTTTCAACGTTATAAAAAATTATTTTAGACCAATGATTTTTTTAAACCTGATTTGTACTTGATATATATCAATAATTACCTGATTGCCTGGTTACCTAATTACCTAGTTGAGAGAAAATCTAGGAAAAAAAGAGATTGGCAAGCAGGTGCCAAACAAAGCCTACTTGAGGCCTAAAAATTTTTGCTGAACTAGGGCCATATTTAGGTTGTTGTGAGTGACAACCTGAATTGGCTAGTTTTTCATTTTGGCATCACTTACTGCAGGTTTCCTTCTGAAAGACTTCATACTAAAATTTTAAAAAGGATTTTACTTTCCATTTAGAATTTTCAAGAGTTTGATTAATATCCTATGCTGTTTTTGACATCAGCCAACCATAACCTTAACCAAAACTGTTAATTGGTTAATTGGTCAACAGGAGTTTTCAAGTAAAATTTTAAATTTCAGACTGGCTAAAAGTTACTGCAGGGTCAAGTAGAATTGATTTTTTCTGGATTGGGATTTTTACTAAGAAATACCCAATGCTGAAAAAAATCAGCTGATAATATCCAGGCATTGACAGAGAAATTTAACCAGTTAAAATAAAACCAGGTTTTAAATCTAAATATTACAAAGTTAAAACAATGTCAATATAAATTATTTATTCCAGCTGTTCGTTAGTTCTTTGCCTCCTCTTAAATTTGTCATCTAGCTAGTTTTTCTTTTTTCTTTTAGAATTAAACTTTGCTTTATTTTTATATAATCATTTATTTCTTCATTTTAGTTGTTACATGATTTGTTTTTTTTTAAAAAATTATTTCAGGATACTTTGATGTCTTATAGGATATCCCAATATAATTAATACCAGTTTTTTTGATCTATCATAATTTAATAACAGATTGATCGAGCTGCATCACCACCTCAAAATTGGATAGTAACGGTTGATGCGATTGGCTATTCAAAAACATTTCAATATCGAACCAGCGTGAAACGCCAGATACTTGAGGAAAAGATGAAAATGGAACAAATCAATGAAAGGTTAATTTTTATGATGATTCATTTCTTATTCATGATTAATTAGAAACCAGTGATCATATCATATCATATCATATCATATATATTATATATATGTTGTTATAGTTTAATAAGATATAGTACGTGAAGATTATTTGAGTTATGAAGATTTGGCCTAGTAAACTAACATGCGTCTGAAACGGTAATTTTGATGCACGTCCGACACTTCAAGGACACGATAATGTCCTTCATGTGTCGATGATTGACGTTTCTGCGACGTATGTCTTTTATGCCGTCCTTGCAGCATTGAACAAATTTTTGTGTTTGATACGTACAATTTTTTACTGCTGCCCAAGAAGTGTGAAACAAACTTTAGTCATGTGTTGAGGTTGAAGACTTATTTGATTACTTAAAGTGTGAGTGTTTTGAAGGCGTCAAGCAGGTGTCGATGTGAAACACCTACTTTATATTAATTTGTAATCTTTTTTAATGATCAAACAAGTGTCGTTATTCGTACATGTCACTTAACTATTTTTTTTTTAAATTTTCATGATACACACAAATGGAATCAAGTTTATACACAAACCCTTACTTGAACTACACTTGTTGATTAATAACGGCTTCTTGCTTGTCTTAAGCATGATATCAGGAAATGTGGAACAAAGGCATTTGTTCTATGCTTGAAATTGACTGCAAATGAATAAGTAAATGTTTTACAATTTTTCGACGCCATTGAAACATCATTTGCTTGGCACATCTTGGACTGTAGGATAATCTTATCTCAAAGAAGTATCAAACACAAACGTTTGTTTGATGTTTCATGAACGGTATTAAAGGCATATGTCCTAGAAACGTCGATTATTGACTCATGAATCTTTAATGTGTCGGACTTGCATCAAAATTACCGTTTGGGATGCTTATCAGTTTAATAGTGTATGTATGTGGAAGATTTATGCCTTTTGTTTCTGACTAAAGAAGATGAGGAAGTAAAGAACTTTAAAATCTAGATTTTGTAAATTTGTGAGGCTGATTTGGTTGCGACAAACTTAGTATCCATTTTGGCAGAGAAAAAATTTATAATTTTTTTTGAGACAAAAATCAGCAAACCTTCACAAACCATTAGTGATTCGATGGTGATAAAAGTTTATCAGCAAATTTCAAAACTTGTTAATAAATGAAACAGACTCTTTAATCCTGACCTTTTAAATCTTTTATGCATTTTGAGTAAACCCTATTTTAAGTCGACTCCATTTTCATTCATCTGGTTTCTAAATCAGAGTAAAGCATTAAAAACCAAACTTTGAAACAAAAAAAAAAATGCGTTAGGTATTTCCTTCAGCTAGAGATGATTTTTAAATTCAAAAGACGTATTGCATCATTGTAACTACCTTTGAATTTTTAAATTATGAATGTCCAGCATCCATGGTTGGTATATTTGAACATGTTAATAAAATATTCGCACAAGAAAATCCCATCATATACCAAAACCCAATTTCACAAAACCTGATGAAGGCCAGAATCTAATCTTCTACCTGAGGTATCATGTCAGGGAAAGTATTTATTCTTCTAAACACAATCTAACAAAATATCGCATTCTTAAATTTAATTCAGGCTTAATTTATTTTCTTAGGTTCTTAGGTTATTTGTCATTTCGGATTAGCAATAATTTTAATATTAAACCCATTTAGGACCCATATTTAAACAAGAATTAAGTTGTTCTCGTGCTATCCCTTTCATCAACTTTTGGTCTTTTTTATAAAAGTTTTAAGTTTTAAGTTTTTTAATTTCATTTTATTAATACTGAAATTTATGTAAAATTAAGTTTAAGTATTTTTTTTTATGTATGAAGCTACATTGTAAATGTCTTGGAAATGTTTGAAATGTTCAAAATTTTATTGTATAAATTTAGACGTTGACTAGAAATAGATCAATGATTTCCTTGCTCTGATTTATGGGGTTACAGGGCCTTTTGTGAATCTAAGAATAAATAATTTTAAAAATTTTTTCATGAAATTTTTCTTGAATTTAGGATAGTTTTACACAAATTTTTCTCATGGATTTCAAATTTCTCATTCTAAAAAACTTGGTGGTTTTTATAAACTTTACGTTTATTTCATAATTTTATTTAATTACTTCTTGCAGACCACCTAAAAATTTGCCTAAGTTTTCAAAGTTTTCAAATAATTCTTTAGATTCGTATTGGTTTATTTTATTTTTTATTTTTAGCTTGGAATAAGCTAACTAAGCATCTCAAAGAGTTTTAAACTGATATCAAATTCAAGTCGACGAGTAAACTAATTGACACCTGTTGCTAATGCAGAATTTTCTCATGATTGGTTTTTAACTTTATTTTTAATATTACGAAATATTATTGGATCTACTTCCATGAACTATCATAGTTCTTTAAAGATTTTCTACTTTTGCTACATTGATCATTATTATTTTATTTTTAAGATGGGGAGACAACATATACTTAGTCGTTACACAAGAGGTTAGACAGAGAATATTATTTGGTAAGAATTTTACACCAATCAATGATGAGATAATTCCTGTTCGGTATATTATTCTTGAATTAGTTGGCAAAGCACGTTGGGAAGGGTTCTTACAGTCAGATCTTCATACGTTGTATAAAATGGATCCGAGAAGCAGTTTCCATCATCTTAAAGTACTTGTCAGACAACATTACGTCTCAAAGCAGGTACTATATCATTAGCCAGTATATTCATATTTTAAAATATTTCATCAATGTTGTAAAATGAAGGTAAATTGTTAGTTCAAATATATTCATTTGGTCATACGTCGAAACAATACATGGTAGTTGTCATGATGTGGGAAAAATAAATTTTTTTTTGATAAAATGAAATTGCGTAGACTAAAGAATGATGGCACAATCAATAATTGATGACGTCATTAAGTTTCCAAAAATAAGAAAAAGATTCTACAATACATACTAACAGTATATGGGTAAAGGCTAGTATATCATCTAAGGAAGCTTAAATAATCCTCTCCCATCTCTCCTAATAAGATAAGTGATGCACCTGACCTGTGGTAAAATAGCAGTAAAATAGGAAGTAAATGTTTAAAAAGTTGATCTCATATATATTATCTGTAACACAATGTTATACATAACAATAATATATATAACATAATATTATATATTCTTATGTATTACATATAGCATAACATCACTCTCGACTGATATCATCAATTCTATTTTAAACAAAATTCACTCTCGGGCTATTTTCTTCGATATTCCCAGAGTCAAAATTGTTATTTCTGTCTTAACTGCTTTAAAACATTGTAGAGACCAAAGCAATAAAATGTAGTAGAAACTAAAGTAATAAACCAATCCCTATGAAACTTGGCTCATTTTTTACTAACATTACATCTGACTCCATCATCACATCATCGCATCATAACACGGATCTTAAAAGCAAAGAACTTCAATACGATTTCATTATGACATCTGTTAGCTGCATGCTTCAAAAATTAACTCTGATGGGAAAATCGAAAATGAATTTAAATATTATGTGCCAGAGTAAGGTGAAAAAAAAGTTCTTCACCGACAGCTAAAAGCACATTATTTTGTTGTTTTCAAAGTAAAATAAGTAGCGTTTAGTTTTTGCTCAAAGTAGTGTCAATCCATGTAAACAAACTATGTTGAATAATCAAATCGATTGTGGTACGCCTCAAAACAAGTGGGTATGGCCTGGGTGAGGCCTGCTTTGAGAATAAAATTTTTAAAATTTTATAGAAGCTGTTTTTAACTTTACAGCTGGGTTGGCTAGTTCATGCATGCTATTGAGGCCTAATACTGCATAATTTAATTTCTCTAGGGTAATTTACGTCTATACCTTATAATTTCATTTTTTTTAGGGTCATTCACGTCTTGAACCTCTTAAGGGTGGTAAAAGATCTTTTTATCCAGTAACCTCAAAAGTCATACATCTTTCTCGTTTTTCAAATACTACTACAAATAATGTACAGAGACAAGCAGCGAGACTTTGTGCAGTGTTAGGTGAAGCACAGGATCAAGTGATGGAACGAAGGAAATTAGCAATAGCTTGTTCTGTAAGTTAAACTCTTTGTTGAAATTTTGTATGATGGTAGAAAATTTTGGTTTTTTTATAATGAAAATGTTCGTCAAAGTCTAATAATAAAAAAAAAAAAAAAACAATCTAGTTCATAGGAAGGTGTATTGCAGTAAGCTTTTGATAAACTTTTGTTTTCAATTTCTCTGTAATTTTTTCTTCATATTTTTTATGATTATTGTGACGCTTTTGAGCATATAACATTTTTTGTTTTAGGGGGTGTTAGGATATTTTTGGGGGCTTAATTAATTATTATTATTTGTCTAATTATCGTGATTGGTGTAATTTATTGAATATATACATCAATGTATGTATTGGCTGAACTAGTTGCATATATGTTGTTATTCTCAACAGCTATTACCAGTTTGTATGGGTTTTCAGGAACACTGCACTCGAATGATCTTAAATTGAGTAGATTTGATTCTCCCTTGTTGTTTTTTTCCCAGAAAGGAACAATGGACTTTGCTTGGTTCTATAATAATCTCACAGAGCCTGTATCTATTATTCAGATGGTTTTGTGGAATTTAACTGTTGATTGTCTCATTGTCTCAGGTTTATGGAAAGCTTTTTAAAGTTACAAATATATTTTTATTTTGTCTTTGGTATATTGCATAATCAGGAAGACTACTATGCTAGAGGTTAAATAAGTCTATTTATTATTTGTAATGTTTTAAGTCACTGAAGGTATCATAAATTCATGCACAGTCTTCTTGAAACAATAAATACTCTTTGTGACAGAAAAAAGTTGAAAACATTTTATTTTTACTACACTATACAGTTTTTACAGTCAGTACAAGCCTTGACAATTCTGAACTCTGAAGTCATTATTTAGTGCAAGTTCTAACTTGGGTGCTCATTTATATTGCTTTCACTAAACCAAATTTTTGCATCTCATTTTTGCCAATGTGTTTTCATAAAAGATTCTCGATCTTTTTAAAATTTTTTAAAACATGGCAACTTCAAACCTCTCTACAGCTCTCTCCACTTTTAATATTTGAGTTATTAATCTGTAAGCATTACGAACTGTCTCATAATGGTTTATCTAATCTAATTTGTTTTATTGCTGACTCTCATAAAACTCTAACCAGCTCTGATACAATACTTGGAGGTCCTCCAGTTTTTCTGTTCTTCATCTTCTCTTAACTTTAGCTATAACCTTATCTTTCTCAACTAAAAATAACTGTGGTGTTCATTGGATTTAATATTCCTGTTCTTTTCATAGTCTGTGAATCAGAATGATAGCTTTTTCAGGTTTCTATCATTCTCATAGCTTGTAGTCATAGTCTTCTCATAGTCACGAAATTCCATCATCAAATTTAATGGGCTGTTCACTCACAATTTCCTTATTTTCTTTCCCCGTAGCTGTAGTATCCTAAAAACTTCCTGTTTCTGGTTGTCTCTGTTTTAAAATATTTGCATAACCTCATAAACTTGACTTTCACTTTGCCTTCAAATAAGCTATCTTATCCCTTTTACCAATCTTCAGTTCCTTCTAAAGCTTTCTCTTTCTTTTTTTTGACTACATAATCTACACCACTATTACACCATTTTCTCTCCTTATGCTTAGGTGAACCCTTTGTCTAACTAAAACACTTATCTGTAGCTTCCAATTAAGAATCTTTCAAAAAATTTCAATTCTCATTTATTGAAAACTTCAACTTGCAAGCTTCCTGGAACTAATCTACACATATGTTTCTTGTAAACAAGTAACCTCGTCAATCTCCATATCTTTCTTCTAATGGGAAAGTTTTCACTTTGTTAATCTTAAACACTTTCCTTTTTTTTTTTTTTAATTCTTGTTAATGTCGAGTTAAACAGTCTTTTAATGATAATCATGCATTACTTAAAAAAACTCCTTGATCTTGATATAATAAGCAACTATTGACTTGAATTTTAGCTAAACTAGGTTAAAATGATTCTAAACTTTTGTTAAACTATGTGTTTACCAGCAATCATTTTCTAAGTTGTGCAAAATTCAAGAAGCCTTTCTTGCTGCTTATTTTCGTTTCTATAGCTGCAATCTCCATGGGTTCCTTCATTTCCATCATTATTTCTACTAATATGGTCCTTGAAGTTTCCAACAATAACCACAATCTACTTTTCTCCAAACATTTTTTCAACATTCACTAAGTTATCATAGAATTTATCTTTTTGATAATTCATCTAACCTACATGGTGTAATTCATCTAACCTACATGGTGTAATTCATCTAACCTACATGGTGTAATTCATCTAACCTACATGGTGTAATTCAT
>JAUZNK010092646.1:0-12387 GCA_035046665.1 Euphysa ruthae | reverse complement strand
ATATAAATATATAATACAAAGATCTAAGAGCTAAGAAAATTTTCTTTGATTTTAAACTATGATAAGTTTTTGATTTTTTTATTTCATTAGAAAAGTTATTCTAACTAAATGGACCGTTTGATTTTTCATATGGCGGAACTTCTAAAGGGTGCTTCTAGCCTTAACGCGCTTTTAAATAGAAGTATTCTACTATTTTTTTACAAACTTTAAAGATTTCAGGCATATAGATTAAATAGGGTTTTCAGCAAAAGCATGTGCACCAATGCACTTATTCACACTCTTATCAACAGGCAGCCAATTTATACCCTCCCTTTCGGCCCTTCCCACCCTCTGCATATCCGCCTTTCTCCTACCATGGTTTGGCGTGCTGGAAAATTTTCTTATTTAACGGATGTGTCAAGATTGGCTATGGTTGATCAATTGACAAAAATTAATAATTTGAATGTAAGGGAACAGAAGAGTAAAAACATAAATCCTACTCAGCTTTTAACTTTTTCATATATTATAATATATATATATATATATAAAGCTAATATATTATCCAAAAATTGTAGCACTATCGTTGAAAAAAACAAAATGCTACTCTTCTTTCCTTTAAAAATAATATGGCATCTACTTTTTTTATGAATCCAATAATGGACTTGCAGATTTATTTAACTATTAACTCATTTATTTCTGGAAAAGCAACTGGACCCTTGAGTGTCTCAACCCAATTACTTAAAATAATATCTCTTTTAATTACTAGTCATACCAGTGATATAATTAACATTTGTTTTTGTACAGGAATTTTTACCATCTTGTCTGAAGTCATCTAATATAATTCCAATACATAAATAAGATTCTAAATTACTTATCGAAAATTACAGACCTATCACTTTCTTTCAAATATTAGCAAAATTATTGAAAAAAAAACTATAAAAAGTGGAATGAATGTTTTCATATCAAACCATGGCATTATCTTTGAATACCAGTTTGGCGTTAGAAACAAGCATAGCACAGCACATACACTAATCAAGTTAACTGAGAACATAATGCAAGCTCTAGATACAATGGAAAATAGATGCATGGGTTTTTATCGACTTACAGAAGGCCTTTGAAACTGTGGCCTACAACATATCTCTTTCAAAATAGCAAAATTGTGGATTCCGTGGAAAACCTAATAACTGACTTAAAAGTATATATCATTTCTATTTCTTCATTTTTTCTATTTTTTGTCCTAGGTTCCCACATTTTTCCAACATAATTTTTTACTGTTCGTGTGTAACCTCGCTATATGATTATAGGTTATTATATAAGTTTTATTTTATTTTATTCAAATAATAATGCGGAAAAAATGATTGATTGATTGATTGTAGAGTATGCATCATTTTCAAAGCTCTGCAATACTAATAGCATACATTCCTGATTAAAACTTATGGTTAGTCTTAAAGAGCGGGAAAAATTTTAGCAAGAATAAGGGAGGAGTTCATTATTAAAAGCGATATTGTCATATTTTTATCTTGCGAAGTTTGCTGTGACAATGTAATTCTGGTCTGCATATTAACAGGTTTTCCACAAACTATGATGATGGACCCTTTGTATATTTATATATAAAATTGCTCTCCTAAAATAAAATTATAGTTGTGACCGTGTGATTATAGAAATTTTGAAAAATAAATAATATATCACCTCAAATGAAAAATAGGAGTTGAGTTCTTTAAGTTAAAATTCTCTGTTATGATTTCTTCTGATCTAAAGAGAGATCCAATGGCTTTTTTAAATACTTCATAGTGGTGCTCACTCACAGCTACATTTCTGACATGTGGGTCAGCAAGATTAAATTTCACCTCTTTGGAATCATATACCTTTTGTCGCACATTTTTAAGAATAGAATTGTTAAATTTTTAAATTTTTTTTTCCGTTAAGAAACTATAGGGAAACTAATTAATATTAAGACATTTATATTAAAATTTTATACTAAAATTACCTCCATGTGTATGAAGAAGCAATTTTGTTGGCCGCATAAATTTTAATATTCCTAAAATTTTGAATTTATATAATTTTGAATAAATTTTAATAAAAATATTCAACTTCAATGAGCCAAATTAGCTCAGTTATTTACACCTCCACCGTGTTCCACAAATTACTGCAAAATCTTTTCTCTATCATAGAGACAATATTCTTCAAATAATCATCATGCGAGTGTTGTTTTTGGTACTTTTGCAGTATGGGGCATGTACCATGCGGACCACACGGAATTTTCACGGAATTTTTTTGTTCATATGGGCCAAGTGGAATTTTCTGATTAGAACTAAAAATTCATGGCCGAAATCGTAATAGCCATAAATATTAATAAATATTAATAAAATAAAGTGAAATCTAAATTTATTATAAAATATATGCATATTAAATTATAAAATATTATGCGTAACACAAGCTTTAGTTTCCAAAAGTCCTAAATTAAATTAATTTTCATAATTTAAATAAACAGAAACAATATCACCTTATCATGCATATGTTACCTTATATAACATGCAGATTTTAACTTATTTGGTGCTTATATTATTTTACAAGTTTTGGTATAGTATATGAAGGGTGTGTTGTAAATAAATACAAATGCGTACATGAAAGAGGATGAAAAAAAAAATAGCTCTGAATACGGCTTTGATATGGCAGTAAAAAAATATGGCTGTAAAGCGCGTTTCCCACTTGTTGAAAAAGCTCACAGGAAATGAAACTTTTCATTGTGAAGCTTTTCTTTTTTTAATTATCATTCAAATGAAATTTATTTTATTCATTCGAAGAAGATTACGAAGAAGAGCCTCAAAACCAAAAAGCAATTTGGGTTCGTCAAACATATTTAGAAGGAAAAACCAAATGAGAATTTAATTCTATGTTAAAAAATTTATAAATTTTTGATCATCAGTTATTCATCCCTCACAATTCGAATATATTCTACGGCTAGTTGCTTCTAATATCTATGTAAAATTGTGGAAGAGAGAGCATAAGTCCAAAGGAAAGGCTACCCATTGTTTTACGTATTAGAAGAAAAAAATTCAGGAAAAGATTTCTCAAGTTTTTGTCGCAGATGACACTTTTGGCTTGAAGACAAACTTAATCAAACCTTACACTAAGTAAATAGTTAATGAAAATTTTTTTAATTATGAACTCTCCCGAGAAAGGAAAATCATTGAAAACAGTTTTGGAATAGCTGAAAATCGTTTGAGAGTGTTAAAACGACAAATTATGCTAAAAGTAGAAAAAGCGAAACGATTGGTTAAAGCAATCGTTACCCTTCACAGTTATTTTAAGCAGGGAAATTTATAACTTACACATTATTTTCCTGGAGGTTACGCACTTTCTGAAGAAGCCCCTGGAAACTGGAGAACTGATGAAACTGGTGTAAACTTTTTGCCTACACCTAGAACAGGGTCGAAAATTTTCAACAGACAAGAAAAAGAAGTAAGAGAAGGTTATTTTCACTACTTTAATACAAATGTATTAAAGGTTGAGAGGAATGGCAATGGGACGCTATTCATGATAATGCGATATAAGTAATATATAAAGAATAACGTTTAGGTGTTTTCTTTCATTTAGACAAATATATATTTTCACGAGTATATTACATAAAATATATAATAATTAAAACTTTTAAAAGCATTCATTCATTTATTTATTTAACGTTGGTCATTCTTACATAGTTTTACATAGCAATTCTTTAAAATCAAGTTTAAAGTTATTGTGGATTACCCGTAAGGCTCGTTTTTGAACACGATGGATAAAGTTATAATCAGTTTTCTTACAAAACATCCATATTAGAGGGCAATATAAAAAACTACATAAAGCATAACTATTGACGAGGGTTCTTCTTTGTAAAATATCCAAATAGCTTATAAATCTTAGCAGACAAGAAATTTTGATATTTGCTCTTGTGCATAATTTTCGTATATGTTTCGAGAAAGTCAATTGAGAATCAATATAGGAATTAATATTGATTCTCAATTGACTTTCTCGAACACTTCCGCTTCATTTTTTACAAATGCATCTATTCCACCAATAGACAATTTCTTTGTGAAGTACTGAAGTAGCCATAAAAATATGTTTGAAATGTCAAATGTTTTCAAGAAAAAAAATATATAAAATCATAATTTCTAACTAAAACCATCAGGATATTATCAAAACATCTGTTACCAAAAATATAAATTTCTCAATCTTTTTTTTTTTTCTTTTATTTTTTCTTATCCCACTAAAAATTTGATATTTAGATGAAAAAGGGTAGGTCATGAAATTCATATTTACACAGTTTACTTTCCGAAACACTTTTTGCGGAACTTTGAAGTAGCTCGATAAAAAAAAAATAACAAATTTGTCATAAAAATTATATATAAACATCAATATAAAATTTGCACAAACATCATAGAAATAATCAATGTAATAGATTGTCAAGGGATTAATTAAAAACATCACCCACAAACATGAATTTGTTTTATCGATAATAATAGTTACCCTACACAGGGTAGGGTAACTATTCGCTATCACTTTCGTCTGAATAAGCCTCTTCAATACGATGTATACATTAATACACTTCTTGGTTTGATAGACTTCAAAGCATGGTGTGAGACACAAGGCGGTTTTACATTGTGAACATTGGTATAAAGTGTCATTGCGTATATGTAAATCTTTGCAACGATCACGTGTTTTTCTTTTTTTGCCAGTGATCGCAGGAATCATTTTGGTAAAATGCTTACTCACCAAATGCGTTGCTTCGTGTAATAGAGTTGGGGCAGGATTGCATCCGGTCTCACGTGCCTTATGTGGAGATAAGTGAAACATTATTTTTCATTTTCTAAATCTTGTCGGAATTTAATTTAGTTAGCAGTGAAATTGTTGATTTTCTTCCAAACGATAAACATATTATATACTGATATCTCAATAAACAACTCGGCAAGTTTCCGATACCAATCAATACCTTTTCTTTGCATGTGGTATAGGTTTGTTACCCTGCTATAAACTACTATAAAGTATGGTTTTAAAATATTTTCTTTTGTTACGATTCTCTGATATGCTTCATGGACATCGTTGAAATGATCTTAGTAGATTTAGTTTTGCATGTACACACCACAAGATTGTTGTTGTATTTAAGCATTGGACTAACACCAACAATCGAATGGGAGATCCTTCTTCTTACACAAAACTCGATACGAATCTTTTCTTTTTTTTTTTCAAAAAGAATTTGTAATAACTCTGGTGAAATTACTCTTCTAACAGACATAAGACTATTCTTGATGGCATAACCTACAAAAATTTTAGGTAATGTTATTTTTGGTTCCAAATATAATGTATCTGACCCAGTATAAATGATGAAATTTGATAAGTATCCGGTGCTACTTTCACAAATTATGTAGAATTTTATACAATATCGTTCTCGCTTACTTGGTATATAGACCTTAAATCTTAATCTACCTTTTCAAAGGGAAAGATATTCATCGACAGCTACATGCTGATCTGGTCTATATATTGTGCTGGAGCTATTTCTTAAAATGTTAAAAAATGTATCTAATTTTGATAGACATTTGGTATGATCTTCTAGCAACGGGTCAAAAAAATGTATCATTTTCTGAATAAGCTCAAATCTATCACGTCAAATTAGTTTAGAAAATATAAGAGTTGAAAGAAGAAGATCTTTTGCCTAATACAATACACAATGAGAATTTTGTATTATCCCCTTCAATAATTGAACAGCAAAATAACACCAAATTTTGTCTTTTGTAATGTCAAGCCATAAATTAAGTACAGAAAACTGAAAATTTAGCATCGTCACTCTAGCAGATATCAGTTTTAATATGGCCGCATATTTGTTTGTACTTGACATAATACCATTTACTACTTCGTCTGTTAAGAAAATTTTAACAATATCTAAACGTAAGGTAGGATCGTACGGCTCTAAAGAAATCTCTGCTGAACTTGTGAATGGAAATTCATGATATCCCCTATGATCTTTAGTATCGTCTGCTCACGACCACCGCAGGATGGTACACTACCACCGCGTTGTTGAATTTTACCCCTTCCGCGTAGATTTCCGGCATATATTTCTTGCTGCGCCCCTGGTGCGTGCTCGTCTAGGTTATTCAGGCGGTTTGTAATCTTCGGTGTCATCGTTATTTGACTAAGAGTATTCTGAGGATTCTGTATATTCAGACAATGTGGGATTGACGTCTGTTTCAAAATTTAGAGACTCATCTGTATCGTGATAATTAGATGGACCAGGAACAGGTGATGCAGTTGCGGAAATTGGTGTGATATTTGCTCTTTCTCTATCTCTTCCTCCTCAGTAGTCTCATAACAGCTTTCCTTTTCCTCTATTCCACCAACGTTATTGACTATAATGAAAAAAGCTGGATGTAAATTCTAGTGAATATTAGGACTAGACTAGCTGCTGTAAAACCTGCAAAAAATGAAAAAACTGTAGACAAAACATATGGTACATATGTGCTTACCACTTTCAGGATCAGTAGAAAGTTCATCTGGTTCCATGCCAGAAAGGTCACAGCGATTATGAATTTTGAATTTTGAAGCCGGTCTTGTTTTTTGCTTATGAGAAAAACTGCTGTCGATTTGTCATTTTTTTGTTTTTCTGGTGTTACTTTTTAGAATAATTATAAGATACACGAAAAATTATAAGTGTTATGCTGTACTATTTTCTAACGGAAAACTTTCCGTTTTTTCCAAATCTATGGCTTTTTAGTTTTTACGGATACTGACATTATTTAAGGCTACTTCTTTAAACGCACAAGTGCGTTTTTCGAAACTACCTTAAACGCACATGTGCGTGTTTCGGACCCAAAGGGTTAAAAAAATACACTTTGCATTAATATATAGATTATTCACTTCTTTTGTTACCCCTTTATGACTATGCAGTCACATGTGTTTAGGTCATTTATACAAAGTGAAGTATATTTTTAAGTAATTTTATGATAAAATACTAATTTTTAGGCTATATTTTTTATGAGAATATGAACCTACTTACAATTATTTTTCAAATGATTTTGATTGATTTATTCAGACCAATATTTTTAGTAAAACAACTAGACTAGTTAAAAAAGTCTGAAAGAATTTATGATGCGAGTGTGCTCCGGGTCTTACTTTGATAAGATCCCCCACAACGCGCAAACCTATTTTTGTCTTCACTCGTGGAAGAAGATATACTGAAATCACACAAGGTAAAAATAGGAGAGCAGTAGACGCAGAAGAGCCCATTTAAAAATAACGCCAATCAAAATTTGCCAATTTTTAAGACCCCTCCCCATGTCACGCTTTGTCACAAATTTCATACTACCCCGTATGTGACGTCACGTTTTTGTAAAATGATTTTTATAATGAAAACCAACATAAAAAACAACTGTTTTGGGAATAAAATGTTAATAACAAAATATAACACAATATAATTACGTTACTATTTGAAGAAGGTTGAATTGTTTAGTCATAGAGAATTAGTCTTTAACTAACAAATTGATGTCCGATCTTCAGAAGGTATTATAGGAGTTCCACTAACTACAATTTCTTCTGCTGGAATTTCTAAACCCTCCCAATCGCACTCGTCAAAATTTAACTATTCCCATCTTGATACTCCATAACACACAACATTTCCTTTCCACGTTGGACTGCAACGTGCATAGGTCTTATTCTTGGATACATCTTGTCTTGACACCATCTTCCATGCTTTACATTCGCCTTTCTGGTACCATACTATAATAAATATACCTTACATATTCATTTCGGTAGTTCACTTTTAATGGTGGTGCATGAAAATTCGAATGGCGTTTACTTATGGAATTTAAAACGGGTTGCCTTTAGTCACTTTTCTAATAAATAGGCTTACGTAAGAAATGCATAGCTCGCATTTTTTTGTTTTTGAAATCATCCCAGACAAATCCATCGGCAAATTTGTGCTAAGGGTATTGAGGAAGGCAGAAAACTCTTTTCGAGGACAGATGAAATCGAAGGTCGAAACGGTAGACAGAAAGCATCGCTACCACATTTGATGACCTGGAGAAAATGTTGACTTATGAAATGTTGTTACTCTAACATGAATTGATATCCCATATTCGTTTTTGATAAAATCGATGTTCGCTTTGGAGTCAACACTGACAATTAGCACTGACATTTGGAAAACCTTTGATAATCGTGTGTGACCAAATCTCACCTAGTATTTTGCCATCGTACGCATAGTTTTTGATTTCTAATTTTTTATCAATGGTGTCTTGTTTTAAATCAAGATAAGTACACCTGCAGCTGATTTGAAAGCGCTAAAAATAGAGCATCGAAGTTGTACGAGCCAAATACATCAAAGGCACACCCAATCGTTTTATCGTACCGTGGGTCTTCATCCAGTCCTCCATCCACAGTTGTGATTAAAATAGTCTTAGAGTTCCCCTAACTGAAAATAAATGGTAAAAGTAAACTCCTCTAGTGTGTGAATCTTCAAGATGGTGATGAGCATTTGATTCCAGATGTTTCACACTTTTAATTGTTGGGCAGTAGAAATTAACTGAATCCGGTCCTAAAAAATCCTTTTTTACTTCCATTTCAAGTATACAAACGATTTTTGCAAATTTAATCTCTCCATATGCACCGCAGCAGTTAACTGATCTAGGGTCTTAGCAGTCATTGTTAATTCTAATTTTCTTTTCTTCTTTTTTTTTCAAATCTTGTTCAAATTTTTTTAATAGTTTTTCTCATCTGCTAGTACATTTTCTATTTCTTCTAGTTTTTTAGATTATTCTGACAGCTGGTTTAATTTTTTATACAAGCTCACCACGAGTTTGCTTTGTTTGTTAATTTGATCTTGTAACGGCATGTGTTGTTTCTGCAGCAATGAGTTTGTCACATTCATTCGTTGAAATCTCCCCAGCACTATCAGCTTTTGAAGTTTTATGCCCTATTACCCAGATTTCCAAGAAATTCCCTTTTGGTTTGAAGCTAACAGCTTTCAAATGAACAAATTTTGTATCACAAGCCTCTTTTAGAGAGTTAATAACAGCATGAGTCGATTTCATCTGGATTCAAAGCTCTGTAACTTATTTCTGTATTACATCACCAGTCTTTTGATAATAGGCAGATTTATACGCATGAATTAGCTTATTGAATTATAATAAGTTGTAAATGATTATAGCATTGAACTGTTTTCTAAATCACAAAAAAAACTTGAAAAAAATGCTGAAAATAAGATTTCTTTGTATCAACGAATAGGAAAGAACTTCTCATAAAACTGCAATATCATCTTCGAAGACAAAAATTTTTTTTTATAAACATTCAGGCAAGAACATATTTGTGAACCTTTTTATGATATAAACATGAATTTGTATAATATAAACATGAATTCCAACGCAGGTGTTAAGATCTAATCATAACAGCGATGTTACATATCCAAAATTTTAAATAAAACTATGTAGATACTTTATTTTTTTAAAATACGTGACGTCGAATGTAAGATATCTAACCAAAGCCCTCGAAATTCTGTCACGTTTTGTCAGAATTTTGCTGACACCTTCCACCTTTTGGTTTGTGACATCATTTTTGAATGGCTCCGATGTCGATCATGACACTTCTGAATCAGAAGGTGAAGTAAATGAGTCAGGTATCGATGAAAACGAGACATAACTCATTTGACATAAACTATTTGAACAATCTACTTTAAATCGGAATTAAAATAGGTGGATCCCGTTAGTGCAGGTATAACACTCGTTTTGGATTTCCTAACCGAACTATTTCAGAACGGTTTACAATCTTGGACCATTAACATTTATATGTCATCTATATCTGCATATCACGGTTGAGGAACACCCGGTAGGAAAACATTCAGATGTATGCTCTCTTGTGTCAGGGAACTTGCACTATTCAAAACCAATATAAAACTAGTTAAGGTTCGATCTAATATACAACCCTGGTATTTGACTGAGGTCCGTTGTTTAATGGGAACGCCTCTGTAATTTAAATTGAAGTGATTCGTTTTCTTAACTTCATCATTTTTGATCAAAAAAGATTGTATTTATAGCCTAATCTAAATTTCATTAACATAGAGCAAAAACAAGAGTGGGCCCTAAATTAATCCCTGAGGGAACATACATTTCAGTATTTCCCCATTGGAATGTTCTTTATTGGTTTTAACAACCTTGAATTTTCTGTTTGAGAGATAGCATCTGAACAAATATTTATAAAAATCACACTTTAATTTCTCAAGCAGAATACTTTCATCTATTTTGTTCAAAGATTTTTGGAGACCGGAAATTATCTTTCCAGGATGATATCGCTTTTTCAAATCTTTTAAAATTTTTTCATGGAGATTTGTCAGACAAGTATCAGTTTAAAACACTTTGCAACATCCTAATTGGAATTTATATAAGATATCCTCTTCTTCGAGGAATTGTCTAGTTTTCGCATCATAGTAACTTAGTATACCCATTATAATAACTTTTTTTAACATGTCAAAATATTAACGTGCCATAAAAATCAATGGTCGATTCACTGTTACATATATTCGATGCTTGTAGAAGAAGATTTAAGAAATTAACAGAAAGGCATCCAAATTATTCCTTTAAAACAGCAATTTGGAAGTTATCAAAAATAAAGTTAATACCTTGTAATTCCTATATTCCTCAATGATTTCCAAAGATTTATTTCTCAATAATTTCCAAAGATTTTAATATTTTTGAATATATTTGTACTTTTGTCGTATAATTTTAGCTGGTTGATGGAGGTAAAACGGAAAAGTACCGTTATTTGTTGCCAAATGTAATGGTCAGTGATTAAATTTTTGTGAAATCGATAATACTTTATTTATTGCGAAATATAATGGAAAATTATTAAATATTTGTGAAATCGCAAATCATTTTTTGTGGGCTATAATTGAAAGCAATTTACTCTTTCGGGGAGTAGACTTTAGAAGAAGCTTGTTTTTAGAGGATAGGAGGATATGAAAAGAATACGATATACTATGTTGTTTTTTATGCTTAAGTAGTTAAAGAGTATAGTATAAGTAGGAGGTAGTTAGGATATTATGTTGACGTAGCTGGCTGACGTTGTAAAATTTCACCAAGTGCTGGAATATATGAAAGGTTGAAAGAGCAGATAAGATTGCTTTTGTTTTCAAATTCAATTAAATTTTTGAAATAATTTTCTGCTTCTCATGTGCAATAACATGTTTAGGATAGCTGTCAGCGGTTTGTATGGTATTAAGACATCTATGTTCGTTTTAAATTTCTTTTGGAGCATTGATTATGTCTTTGGCACGTTTAAATAAGGAATTAACTACGCTTTCTTTAACGGAGATTAAATTACTGGACTTGAATTTTAGGTAGTGGTCAGAGTGTTTTGGTTTATGATAGACTTTTTCAGAAAAAGACTTGATATATTGGCGTTTGGAATATTTCATAATTTTAATATTTTGTTATTTTTAAAGAGCGTGCAGATAATTGGGAAGATCTTTTTCGTGATTATTGGCTATATTTCAATTTAAGTATTTGCTCGAGATTTTCATAACGTTGCATCTTTATACATTGATGCTTTGGGTGTATATCCTGGATAGAGGGTGTATATCCTGGATAGAGGGCGGCATTAAATTTTTAATTTTGCTCAAACGTTGATAGCACAATATATAATTTTTAGATTAGAAAACATAAGCTAAGAATACATTTTTTTTTTCATGATCTTCCACCATAAAACCTATGCTGAATATCGATGTTTATAGATTTTTTTCTCCAAAAAACATTTTTAATTTGTTTTAAAGTTTTCTGAAGTATATTTTCAGCAAAATATAGCTTAGATTTATGATGGCATTATAAGAACCCCATCCAGTCCCAAAGAGGAGTTATTTATCGCATTTTCAATACTTTACTTTCCTCTTTTTTTGGAAAACCACCAAACCAACCTGTTCAGTAAGCAATACCTTCAAATATCAGGTGGACAATGTACCTGCTATTTTTTGTTGACACTAGTAAAATTAAATAGTTAACTTCAGCGTTTTGGGTTTCACCAAAAGTGCATTCTGGTTAAATCGGAAAATAAATAAAAATTTTGGTATTTTGAACCAAAACACCTGCTATTTTCATTTAATTACGCCTAAAATACTGCGATAATTTATTTTTATTAGTTTCTTTTGATTTTTCAGACCCCAGTAAATATAAATATAAATGAAACTGTTTTATAGAACTGATCATTATGATCCATTACTTATTATTTTATTTGGAAATTTTGATTCCTCACTTTTTGTAGGAGTACCCTTGAAAAAAAACTTGACAGTTTACGTATTTTTCTTATTATTTTTGTGTTCGCCTATTTCATGTTGCTTAAATTCCTATCCCGCCGTTTATTTCAACCCTCCCACCTCCCCACGCCCCCACCCTCCCAAAC
>JAUZNK010092635.1:0-12388 GCA_035046665.1 Euphysa ruthae | reverse complement strand
TAACATGGTGATTGATTTGTCTGCGCCATATTTTGAATTGAGACAATATGCGTTGAAGACAAAAATATCAAACATATACAATGCGACTTTTTTTTTTAATTAGTAACAAATTTGACAATGCTGCACATATAAAAACCACAAAGAACATCAACAACCTTTTTAACATGAGAACAAGAATACTCTCTCTCATCAACAACAGAAAATATCAGACCATATACTATCTCACTTTCACCTATTTTCCTACTAACTCTTAAGTTATTTACAAGATTGTCTACAAAAGTATAGATATTTGTATTTCTATTCTTATCAACAGCAATGTGAGACCCTTCCTCATATGGAAAAGTTCAGGATAAATTGTAATAAGAGAGAAAAATTCATCTACAATTACAGAAGAAACACTTAACTTTTTTTTGTCACACGTATTTTTCCTAAAAAAAAAAATCGAAAAAGTGAAACTACAAAATTTCAAAGAGCTATCGCGTGAGAAATATTTATGCTATGGTCCTAATTTTTTTTGAAAATGAAAGATATAAAGCAAAATATTTTAAAAATAATAAGCTCAAGATAAGTCTATATCTATAAGTTGACTTAAACAAGCAAAACATACTTTCTTTCAACTTTTGAAGATCACGCTGTCAGAATTTCTATACCCAGGCCTCTTTTCAGGAACAAGAAAAAAACCAGAACAGAATATCTTCATTATTTCTCAAGTGATTTGCATTTCACTGAGTACAGAAAAAAAAAATTGCGTCTAACTTCTGCGACTCCTAAAAAGTTGCATACTAAAAGTCAAAAAAGGTATAACAATGTGTATATATTTAAAAAGATTATTAAATTCTCTAAATTAATAAAAAAAAGTTATATACTTAAAAAAAAAATGAAGGAATACATCTGTATAAGTTGAAAACGTTTTTATAATTTTCGAAAATTTCCGATTAAAAAAAAACGCACCGTCGCTACTAATTTTGAGGAAAGAAATACGTAACTATACCTCTAATAATGTTTGTATATAATATATATATTACATTTAACGATAATTTTTTTAACTTTAAAATGCTTTTTTACAGAATAAAATATATTAAATATAGATCTAGGTATATTAGAATATGTACAACCCACTTATCCAAATAATTACTGTCAACAAAATAGTTCACACTTCTGCTGTGTAAAGGTTTGAAACAGATGTGTCTGAAATGTGCAAACAAACTAAATAACTTTTCTAAGAATTAAGCAACAATTTTAAATTCAAGAATTGATGATGGAAAGAAAATCAATAGAACTACAATGCAATGAAATCTAAAATAAACCAGGGGACAAGAGCCAAATATACCGTGATATTAAAATTATCAAAGAAACATATCTATAGTCTTACTACATTGCAGAAATTTAAAAAAACATATATAAATAAACAGTGCGTAATGATCAAATTAAACACGTTTTACATCAAGCTTCTTTCCATGCTCGCACTTCTTGTGGAACTCTCTCCTGCCTATTCTGATTGCTTTCTTTCAGATTATGATAATCCCTTTAAGTCTAATGTCAATCAATATCTCTCTATGTTTGTAAAAGACCTGTATTATTTTTATCTCTTCTTTTAGTTTTCTACCTAGCAGGCCTAGTGGTTTTTAGCCTTGTAGAAGAAAGTGGCTGATTTGAAAACATAATGAAAAAAAAAAGTATTAAAAAATAATTATTTTGTTTAGCAGCAGGTCTACACCACGTATTTTAGATTTTTTGTATAACAAAAAATGTAAATATGTTTACCTAGTACAATTATCAAAATTAAAGCCTGTAAGATTTTTGGATACAGCTGCGGACGCCATCTTGTTTAAAGCTGATTCATTACCTCTACGCATGTACAAAGTTTCGCTTTTATAATTTCAAATTTCTTAAAAATTTAGCTAGAGGTTAGATAATGTATTCAAACGTATTTGTATTTTCAACGTATAGCTGTAATAGATTCAACTATCCTACCCCAAAAATATGTCCTATCCTTAGATTCAGCTTATGACTTATATTACGTTTGCTGGTATAGGATTATGGAGAAACGATGTAATTAAATATTGTTGGAATTTTTGAAATTTTTTTTTGCTGTTGAGAAATATTATTCACAAAAGAAAAATCGAAGTTAAACTTATGGCTTCAATACTTATAATGTAAAATTACGATCTGAAATTCATTTTTATTAAATTCATTTTTGTAACATTTGCTACGGACAATCTATAAATAAATTTATAGAGTTGAGAAGATTAATTGACGAGATTTTCCTTCTTTGCATTATTTTTGCCTGTCTTATTAGCCAAAAAATTATTAAAAATTTTTGTTTTAATCTTATATTCAGAAAATAAAACACTTATGATAATTAAATATGGATTTCTCTAAATGATTTGATATCTAACAGTTATATTAATCACAAATTAACTATTGGGAAATCAAAAATCATTCAAGAATATATCCTTTACATATTAGGAACTAAACAGTTTTTGAAATAGGAAACAGGAATGACTTTTAGCTATTTTTGAATAAACAATATTTCTTATGTGTCGCATGTTCGAATGATTTCCAGCCGTTTAAATTTCATCTAATTTGACGGCTTCATGCTAGTTAAATTATTTTTTTTAATTTTAGGGGCTATTTTGGGAATCTAGGGGAGCTTAACAATGGTATAGTTATTTTAAAATGTACCCATCAGATTGTACCCCACCAAAATTTCATGGTGTCCTAAAATCTCACAAACCAGCAAAAAACTACCCTATGCGCCCCGTAGTGTCAACGATAAATACTCCTCCATACGACACATCGAAATATATAGTTGAAATATTCCAACCCACCCTTGACAAAAAAAAAAAAAATCAAAAGTTATTAACTCATCATCTTTCGTTAAAGAAGCAAAAAGTTGGAAAATTGATAGTAACGAAATCCAAGTGTCATTTGAAGTTGTTTCACTCTATCCTTCTTTTCCAATTCCTGTAATTATAGATATTTTAAATAATAAACTTACCGAACTATGTTTAAGTGTATGTTATTCTTTATATGAAAATAATACCAGACTTCTTAAAAACTTAGGACGGATTGCATTATCTCTAATGGTTGTTATAGCAGAATTATTTTTACAACATCTGGAGCAGAATGCGATCAATATTGTAATAAATCCATCAGTTGCTCTTATAAAATTCAAACGTTACGTAGAGGATAGCCATGCGAGAGATACGGGTCAACAGTAAAATCTCTTAAGTATACTCAACACTCAAAACCCAGCAATAAAATACATGGTTGAAAATGAGAAAAACACTAAAGATTTGGATTTCTTAGTTGTAAAAATTAGAAACATAAAAAAGGGCTATTATGAATTTAAAGTATTTTGAAAAGAAGCCATCACCGACGTTCAGATAAAAAGAACCTCAACGTCAACCCGACAATCATAACCAGTGTCTTTAAAGATTTTTATTCAGAGCTTTAAGAATCTGTACTCCAGCTCACCTAAAAGAAGGAGTGAAATTTTTAATTGATATGTTTGAGGGAAATGGGCACAACCAAAACCATCTTGTTGCGCTTGCAGATTCGTACTTTAAGAAAATAACCAGTAACAGCCAAAATTCCACTAACACGACTGACGCTCAAAAAAACTATATCATTGCTAAACTCCCCTGGATTCCCAAAGTAAGCCCTACAATCAGACAAGAACTAAAAAATTTCAACATTATAACAGTGTTCGTCTTTCCACCAAAATTAGAACGTATTTTATGCAACAATAAATCAAAACTTCTACCTCATAGCAATCCAGGTGTTTACCAGCAATCCTGCTCCTGCAATAAAATATATATTGGTGAAACAAAAAAAAAAATAATAAATCGTATTATCAAGTACCAACAAGACAGGTAAATGGAATTCATCAGGAGTTACTGAGCATTCATTGCCATGTCACGGAAGCTTCAACTGAATCAAACGAAAAACGCTAACTGTTATAATCGACTACCGTGAACGAAAAATTCGCGAATCAATAGCAATTAATTTTACACACACTAGATAATAAATCAACAAAGAATCCCCAATAGTAAACCGAAGTATGGATGAAAATACTGCGCAAAATAGCTGGAAACCTTTTTACGTAAATTTGCAATAAATGAATGAATAAATGACGTCAGTTTTACCCTTCACTCATACCTTGCAATGGCATCTTTTTTACAAAGTTTGTATTGTTATATTAGTTTGAAAACGGCTGCTGCAATAGGCAGTCGAAAGATTACAAAAATAATTTAACTAGCATGACGCCGTATTTTATGTTTTTAACCAAATATATAATATATCTCTGCCTCACAACAGGTAGTAGTAAACGCTTAATAAATCAAATCTGTTACTGCATTGTATTCTTTTTACGTACGTATTAGCTAGCGTATACCGTTTTGCTTCCGTGAGAAAAGAACTGAAATAAAATCGTATTATAACTGGTTACGCTACTTTTGAAGAGACATTTGGTAAAAATTAGTTCAAATATAAATCTAATATGGCGTTTAATTTTTTCGCTCCAAGAAGTAAACGATCTCATGATAAACAAAACTAAAAGGATGAGAACGAACTTAAAATGTACCAGAACAGTTTTGGCTGATGCAATTTCCATGGCTAAGGTATAAAAAATTGATGAACTATATATAACCAAATTGCTGCAAAAAAAATCAAACAATCACTACAAGTTTAAAAAAAAGAGTGAAGGAATGAACGAATGAAGGCGACGAAGAAATTAACTACGTGATGCTGTGTGAAAATTTCCGGGAAAAACATTTTTAAACCAATTACTTAACGAAAGATTATGCCCCGTCTTTGAATGGATTTAAATTATAACCATTTGTTTATGGAATAAATTCCTACCGTTTCGAGAGCGTTCGAAAACATAGTAATGTCACCAATATCCCACACAGTTTAGCGATAGAACGACGTGACAACTTGTTAAAGAAAAAAGCATATGTTCTCAATGAAACACAATACACATAAAGAACACCTTCGCGCTTTATTCAACAACAGCTATAGCGTTTTAAAGAAAGGAAGACCATTTGGCGAGTACGAGTATTTTTTTAGCATTACACTGGACGAGTCCACTGATTCGAACCGTTTAGAACAACGTGTGTTATTTTTACATTTTTCTATAGATGCTAATGTTTACACCCGTTTTCATGCAATTGATAGTGTCACTCGACAAAACTCACAGCAGCTAACAGAATTAACTCTGAATTTACTGGAAACAGAAATAGGTACTACCGATAAATATATTGGGTAGTGTAGAGGAAGAAGAACATCATGAAGAAATGTTAGAACTTTTTGACGAAGAATGAGATTCCTAGATTTCTACAACAAGAACAATGAAACTGAAGAATAAGGCAAAAACGAAGATGAACGGTTTTGTAAAAGTTGATTTGGTGGATGAAGTGGAATCAAAAACGTTACATACAGCAACCCACTCATGGATAGTATTACAATTGATGGCGCGAGTGTATTAACCGGACGAAGAAATGGTGTACAGAAAATAACTAAAAGATAAATGAATGTAACGCGTTCATAACAGCAACGCATTGTTTATCACATCGATTACAACTTGTCATAAAAGATGCAGCAAATGAAGCAAATATTACCTTAAAGGAAGAATTCAAGGGAAAAAAATTCTGCGCAATATATTTTTGCGAATGAAGGTGTTAAAAAGTACGTTTTTTGCGGAATTTAATTATGGGGATTGACTGTCTTTCCAATTATATGCGCGATATATTTTTGCGGATGAAGGTGTTAAAAAGTACGCATTTTGCGGAATTTAATTATGCGGATTGACTGTCTTTCCAATTATATGCGGAATTTTATTTTTGCGGATGGACTGTTATTGCAAATATTTGCGGAGTTTATTTTTACGGATAAAGCACTTTAATCTATTAAAATAAGAACATATTTACTTTGTTAATAGACAATTATAAATCCTATTGAATGGGGGTGGGGAAGTGGGGGATATCCGGTGGTGTATATCTAGAATCATTCACATGATATTCAGTAGGGAAATTATGGAAAAAAAATAATAATAATAGTTTTATTTTCGGGAAGTGGAAGTCTTAAAGATAAGTTGCTCAATATCTCGATCGCAGTCTGTTATTAAAACATAAATCCTTAATAGATTAGAATAAAAGTAAGATAGGAATAGATAGGAATTTAATAAAGATGGGAAGAATTTAATTTTTAAGCCGTAAGGGTGTTGTAATAATTATTATGTAAACTTAAATTTTATCAAACTAATCACCTCCGTCCTTTTTATACCTGTAGTTATTTGAGTTAATCTTCTGTGGAATGTGTTCTTGTTATTATACTTAAGTCTATATATAAATAGAGGGGAGGGGATCAGACCTCTCTGGGATATGTAAATCTACCAGCGAATAGGTAAGAAGGATGGAAATTTCCAATAGTTTATCGTGACTTGATTTGATTTATTTAAAAGAATACGTTTCGAATATTTCACTGTGTCTTGACTTGATTTATATCTTTTCATTTCGAATCAGAATATAAAATAACAATTGATATTATGATAAAATGGGTTTTATACCAGCCCATTTAAACAGTTTTACAAATTTGGAAACTTAAAAAATACAAAAAATAGATAAATCTCATCTTTGGCACATTTATTTGTACATTTAACAGTACTATAAAATATTAATCAATACAGTTTTCATAAAGGCAACGCAAAAAAAGAACGCCACCATCTTTGAAATGAAATCAGCCCTCGATTTGAAAACAAACCAGATTCAGAATTTTTTTGGAACCGTCAGTCCACATATAATATTAATGATATTGCAAAGCATATATCTCGGGATAAAAGAGCAAGAGTTGTTAAATTGATGAAGCTTTACTGTCAGAGTCACTGTGGAAATGTTCCTACGGTCTTTCAAGAAGCAGATGATCTAATAAACACACCAGAATGGTTGGAGGACGCCTTCTTCAAATCCTGCAATGAAAAAAAAAATTGTCACAGAATTATTGGAGGACCAAACTATCAAAAAGCAGTTAGAAGAACAAAATGTTGATGTTAAAAATATTGCCACTGAATGGACACTGTTAACAAATGGCAGCTTGGGCATCATCAAAGAATAAACTACTCCCTCCTAATTCGTGTATTTAAATAAGTTGGAATGTCAAATTAGATAACTACCGAAACATATTTGCACTAATAGATTTCCTACTTTGCCATAGTCTAAACTCAGCAGACGCGGAAAGAGGTTGTAGCTCGATGACAAATATAAAAACCAAAAAAAGAAAAAAGGTTGGAAACAAGCTTTTGATATTGCAGCTCATACTAAATATCGACAAACCAGAAATACGCGATTTTATTCCAGAACCTACTACTAACCATTCTCCTATAAAACCATCATCGCGTAACGTTTCAGAAGTTACACAAGGATGACAAGTTAGCTTTATGGAAAACAAAGCAAGTGACAAATTTGGTCCCAAGCCAAAAAAGCAAAAAAAAAAAAAAAAATAGAAATTTTCGATGACGAGAAGTAATTATAAATTTTCTTGTTGGTCTTTAATGATTTATTACGCTGTTCAATTATGCTACTTATTATAAGGAAGTTAATATACGTGACAACTGTTTTAATGTTTGTTTTTTTTTTCAAGAAAATCAATATTATAACGAACTAACTGTATAACCCGCCGAGATTTGGATAGTTGGTGCGTTTAGAAATAAATCTTATATAGTAAAACAAAATTTGAGGGACTGTGGCATCGATACCCGTGTAAAAGTCGACCCCTAATTTTTAAACAGAAATATTTACTTTTCTGTCAATAAAAGCTGAAAGTAAAAAAATGTGTAGGGGGAGGGGGAAAACGTTGTATTTCAAAAATGGCGTTGGACCACCGAACTTGCTTTTGGGCGACCAGTATCACACAGAAAATGGGTTGCAGACACCCGTTCTGGCGACTGCTATAAAACATGAGGGTACGCCACATGATATACTGATAATTTAGCGTGGGCTTTTTTTTTTTCATCTGTGATAAGTAAAGTACAAAACGCTTGAGAAGTAAAGAAGATATTCTGGTCTGGTTTTTTCTTATTCCTGAAAAGAGGCCTGGGTATAGAATTATAAAAAGCTGGATCCGACGTTCTGGCAGATTGGTCTTCAAAATTTGAAATAAAGTAAGTTTTGCTTGTTACAATATGTATACAGATTTATCTTTGATTTTTTTTTTGGTTTTTGTTTTTAATTTTTTTAATATTTTGCCTTTTATCATTTGCAAAAATCAAGATGAATTGCGCTCTCTTATTAAAACTTCTCTTAAACTTCTATAGGAAAAAGAGTCTCACATTGCTGTTGATAATAATAGAAATACAAAGAGCTAAACTTTTGTAGTCAATCTTGTGAATGAGAGTAACTCAACAGTTCGGAAATTGGTGAAAATAAGATTGCATATGTATGGTCTTTAAGTTTTTAGAATGTTTTGTATGAATTGAATTATCAATGAAAGGGTATTGTGGACCTAAAATACCCAAGTTAAAACATTTGGCCACACGAGCCAAAATTTCGGGAGAAATTTTATATTTGATCATGTTCTGGTTGCTAATTACGCATCCAATTTTTATTAAACTCTGGGTAAAAGTATAAGAAACTATAATTACTTGCAATTATGTCAGGCAGAGCCATTATATACGACATAATATGGTTCTTTAAGTGCCATAATTTTTTTGATAATATGAGGAATTCAGTTTCAAAAATTGCATTAGTCTATTTTCAGCTTACTGAAATTAGGATATCTCCAGATCCGCTTAACTTTTGACAAAAATTAAGGCCATTTTAGAAATGAGAGAACAAGCCCTTTCATTTGAGACTAAAATTGGATGAATTGGATCACTGTGAAATTTTGAGTGACTTCCCTAATAATGTTTTTGGAGGCAGGATAAAAAAAAAAAGTGCTCAAATCCTACCTCTTGCTACCTATTTAGTTTCAGGCAGGTACCAGGTCTTTCCCACATTTTTTCATCCATGATGTAGTAACTTGGTTTAACAACATTTCTATCTTTGAAGTTATTTCTTTTTTCCTATTTTCATAACACATATAGGGAATAATTTTTTTTCAATAAAGTTGACCATCAGTATTCCAGCAGATGTCCGTTTTTACCATTACCCCCTGATATCATTCGCCAGTTGGTTGGCTAATGATTTCTGCTACACGTGGTGTACACCACAGCAACACTATACTTTTTCTAATTAACAGGTGGTCTTACTGAATGATAGAATTTTAAACGACCATGTTCTTTGTGCGCTGTGTGGGCATCAGAATCTGGTCTTTCTTTTCAAAATATACTACCTTTTTTTATAAATAAAAATACTTTGTTAGAGCCTGCTAAAAAAAAAATACTAAACATAATCAATCAGAGATTCTAAAAGCAGTTTTTATTAAACAGATTTCAGATTTAAAAAGTAGAATAAATTTTGATTCTAAAAAAGAAGCTCAAAAAATTTGAGAATTTCATGATTTTAATACGTTAATTACAATTTATACGGTATTTACAATTAATACTTAATTGTCTTGATGTAAGACAGTTAATGTAGGATATCTTTAAAATGTCTTAAAGATGTCATATTTTGTTTAAATAAACGTCAATAATCTTGCACGTGTTTAACATGTGTATGAAATAAACGCAACATGGTTTATTTGTAAAAATACAAAATTTATGCGTATAAAATAAACGGAAATTATCTAAGTCAGATTATTTTAATGAAAATATTCCGTTTATTTCTCTCAATGCATAATTAGATATACTAAACAGTATATGTCCGAGTATGATTGTAAGATGATACAGCTCCAATTATATCCGTTTAATATAGAATATTCAGTTTCGTATTATTTCTGTGTACATGCTCATTTTACAAATTTGAGCAATAAATATAGCTTATAAAAAGGAACATATTCGTACGAACACATTGGAAGTTTTTAACGTTTGGAGGAGGCGCCGCCTCCAAATGAATCCTTCTTTTGTTCGTTATCGGGAAAACATTTCCGATAAGGAGTACAATCACACTAAACTGATATGGTAGTTTTTTTAAGTGGACATTTTTTTTGTGTATGTCGTGATTTGAACCTCATTGGTTTCCTTCTTCCAGCAGATATCTGTGAACCTTTTCGAGTGATGAGCTTAATTAAATATGCCCTGGACCCAGCACATTTCTTCACTTTACCTGGATTAATCTTTGAGACAGCCCTCAAAATAACAAACGTTTAATTAAAATTTTTAACTGACATTGAAATGCATTGTTTATCGGGGAGAAAATTCATGGCAGAGTTGCCATGATTTCTCAACGGTATGCATTTACCTTCTTTTACATACTAAAGAGTGTGATCAGTTGTTTTATTTACACACAAAAAAAGATTTACGGCTTAATTCAACCTCAGTGTCTACCCACGGGTGAACTTCATTGGCTCGATGAGGAAAAAATTGCTCAACTGAATGTTACAAGTGTGCCAGATAATGGTGATCAAGGATACTTTCTGGAATGCGATTTGGTTTGGAGTTTTTTTTAAAACTATTCATGTTTGGGTGTGTGTGTGTGTGTGTATGTGTGTGTATGTATGTGTGTGTGTGTGTGTGTGTGTGTGTGTGTGTGTGTGTGTGTGTGTGTGTATATTTCTAATAACAATATTAAACAGTAAATTTTAAAAAATGAATGATGCATATTAATTTTTTTATTATGATTATTTGTTAAAGTTTTAAGGGTTTAGCTATGTTTGTTTCAATATTCTCGATCTTTCCAAAGTGCTTATGTACAATCTATTGGCAACCCACGATTTTTATACAAATACCATATCTTTAAAGGTGTGGTAAGCTGAGGAAAGAAAAATATATTACCGTATTAAAATATTGAATGTTGACATCAAGTTAGATAAAATTCCAGTGTTTACATTAGTTAGCAGAATAATAGTTGAATGAAATGTTAAAGCACTGCCAAAAAAATCTTTGTGGGTCAGGAATTATGAGAATTTACTAACTTTAATTTGTTTGGAAATTTCAATATTGTTCAACATTATAATATAAATCAATGATCATTTACAAAAAACTTACAAATTGGGTTTTAAACATCAGAAAAAAATAAAAATGGAAGCAAAGACCATAGTTTAAAATTATATTACGTCAAGACAAATATATACCATATTCTTGAAATAAAACAGCATATACATCACTTTCACCAAGTGAAGATTGATAGGTCATGGGTGTTTTAATTTGCCAACTTGTCATGGATGTTGTTATGTATAAATCGTCGAGGTCACCAATATTTTTTTCCCCACTTCAGAAATGGCTATGTTACACCGTTCTTCGCTCACTAAAATGGGCGTACTAAAATAACGTCTATAAACATTAGCCTTTAATACAAACAGATTCTAGACTCTAAACAAGAAATCTATAGAATAAAGAAAGAAACAATAATTGTAAGCGATTAAAAACTAATCTTTTAAACAAAACAGATGTTTTATCTTTGCAAACTTGGTAGGTAATGGGTGTTTTATTAAATCACACCTTGAGGAATAGTGCGGTTTATTGGTTTAGATTTTCGTACGTTGTCGTCGTCAGCAAGATATGAAAAAAATCCTGCAGACTAATTATAATATCTCTGCACTCTGCTGTATATTTCAAAGTTAAGAACTATGAAATGAATGCTGACAGTTTTTGTCCTTAGTTTTGACAATAATATTTATATATGCAATACTTTTCACAAGAAATTTAAGAAATGTGATGTTCCGGCTCATGCTTTGTTTAATAAATTTGAGATCTATAGTTTATCTAAAGGATTGTATAATCTAAACAGACTTGAAAGAGTAATAATATCGATTCAAATTCATACCACAAGTGGTATGAATTGCGAGACGTCAGTCTAATTCGAACAAGATTGATAATCAACTTCAACCTTAGGCTTGGCTGATGAGACCACAATGAGGTCGAAACAGGCTGTCCTATGCTAGGTTCGAAGTTGATACTCTCGCTATGAGTTGAGAATGTATATGTTGCGAGATTAATCTCAAAATGATGTTTTATATTTCATAATATAAATTGCAAGGTTATCGAAATGTGAAATGTAGTGGGTTTAGCCCGACGTCAGTCTTTGGAGTCAAAGTTTCTTAACAAGTAGGTGTTTTTATGTCTGCATGTGCTTGTAAGCTCGTTTCTGTTGTTAAGTAAATTGTCGCCTTTGTAGTAGAGGATTGAGGTTGTTTCGGACAAACATAGTGAGCACTTTCTGGTACACTGGGCTGCAATGCTTGATTATTTTCCATTTGATAAGAGGGATGTTGCTAGAGTGTTTAATGCTCCAAAATTCTTTGGAAAGCTCTGTATCGCTTTTATATTTTTCCGATGAGAATGACTTTTTAT
>JAUZNK010092624.1:0-12388 GCA_035046665.1 Euphysa ruthae | reverse complement strand
TATATATATATATATATATTCCCACACACAATACCAATAAAACGAAGTCAATACCAGAATTATTAAAACTATAAAATTATATGCATATATTATGTAACATAAATTTCGAAAGGAATTCCAATTTTTAATACATTTTAGTTTAAATTCATATAGAACAGTAGAGCTTTTTATAATGCTATTGCGCTATGGCATTCATCTTATAAAAGAGTTTTCTCATTGTGAAAGGATAGGATCAAAAGTTTTAATAATATTATGATTTTGCAGCCTCAACTATTTTTCTAAAGAGGTTGTGTCATGGAGCCAGGGTCGTTTTTTTCGCTAAAGAGAATTAAAAATCCATTCCGTAAGGATGTAAGTTTGTTGTTTTATAGATATAAATCATATTTATTTAAAATGCTAAGACTAATAATGTTTTCCCATATCATTCGATATATATATATATATATTTAGATTAATTATCATATATTGTTTTGTCTGTCACTGACATGTTTAATTTGTATATTTAAAATGCTAATGTTTATACTTATTGAAGAGAAAACTTGTATGTTAACAATTATGACTCTTTTCCAATTTTGATTCGATATTTTGGTTCGATATTTACGATGTCTTTATTGCTTTAAAAAATATGGTTTAGTGCTTAGTTTTTGAGAAAGTTTGTTCAAATGAAACCCATCAAAGTTGAAATAATTTTATTCGAGCCAAAAGAGCAAAAGTTTTATTGGTTTTTTTGATGTTTTGGTTTCATTAGATTTTTGTTTGGGTTTGATTTCAGCAAGACTAGTTCAAAAAACTTCCAGGCTTCATTGTTGAGGTTTTTATACTTTCATTTTTGCCTTTTTCCCTGCGATATTAAGCTGTTATTTACATTAATCTACGATGAACATCATAAACCTTTTTATGTTTAGTAACAACAGTCCAGCTAAAGTTCTTAAAGCCAGTTTATTCGGCGATTTATTATTCACGAATTGAATTAATCAGCCAAACTATATAATTATCATTGGTCATTGCAAACAAAACAATGAGTTTTTAATAATATTTAGTTATTTAAAAAGAAAATATATTTGCGTGAGGAAAGCACCCATTTTCCAATGTAGCGTATTTCCAATTGCGTGGTCTGAGTAATATAATAATTATACACAGTTTTCAGGAGTGTTTTATGATTGAATGCGAAAAAACTTATCAATATAACATAATAACAAATTTCCAAAATAACTCTTTTGTTAAGATATACTGTTGTAAAGTTGCTATAATAAAAAAAGAGTTAAAATAACTCTGCCAACGTTTATAATATTTCTTATAAATAAACATCTGCAAGTGTTTGGTTTTGTTTTTTTTAGAGATCAGCTTTGCACGATAAAGGTGCGTCGCTTTCACTTTCTACATCAAAATTTGTACGAAGACTACGAAATCCGCGAAAACGTAAAAAGCAGCAAGATGTCAATTTAGAGGACGAAGTAGCATTTATATGGAATAGACAACGTATTACCGGAATCGTCAAGTACATTGGCAAGACTGATTTTAGTGCAGGAACTTGGTGTGGTTTAGAAATAGATGAAGCTATAGGAAAAAATAATGGAACTGTAAAAGGTCGAGAATATTTTGAATGCTCAGAAAATCACGGAGTGTTTTTGCCCTTACAGAAAGTTAAAGTTATCCCACATTATACTTCAAGTGTGCCAAATCTTTTTGATAGTCCTGTGTGTGATCAGAGAGTTTCTGCTAGCACAAATTATCTCGATGACGAAATGAAAATTACAATTAGAAGTCAAACTATACCAAAGCCAACAAGCATTAGGAAGCCATCAAAAAGTTTTAGTAGATTGAACGATAGTTATTTGGGTAATAAATCTACGAATAAACTAGAGTCTTGTGGTAGTACTGACTCTGGAATTGAATCACCTGCTCGTAATCATCCTATTGGGACAAGTACACCACGTGGTAGTCATGATTCAAATAAAAGCAATATTGTCGTCTCTGCGTATCTCACCCCAACGCCTAAAAAAGCGGTATTTGTAAGTCCATCGTCTGTTAAAGAAGATGAAGAAGATTTAGACAAAGATGAATTTTCAAAGAACCAGAGCGTTTCACCCACTCAATCCGCCAAATCAATAGATTTACCATCGCCAGATGATTTTGATAAAGATGCTTTTGCAAGGTTAATAGATGATAAGCTTGGTGTCAATAAGGAAACAAGTAATTCTGAAGCATTTACAGATGATTTTCCTCGTGATGAAGCTATTCATTTCAGTCGTAGGTCCAGTCTGAAGAGAGCAAATTCTTCTTCATCGAATTCATCAAAAATACCTACTCGAAAAATTTCCTTATCTATAGCAGAAGAAACAGAGGGAAAAAAAACAATTGAGAGGAAAATATCATCCCCAGTAAAACTCGATTCTTCCAAAATATTCTTTCAGCAAAAGAATTCTACTCCAATTTCGAAACCGCCAACAACAATCAAGGAAGATAAGTCTAAAGTTTTTTCTCAAGAAAAAACTCAAAGTTTAATTCCTAAATCTTCTGCGACGTTTAAGATGCAAAAAGGAGGAACGAGAGGAAGCATAGATTTCACTGGTGGTAAACCTAAACCCTTTTCAAGACAGTGGTCTAAACGCGCAACTTGGACAAAAAGTACAAAAACATCGATGGTTGGTAAGCTAAAAACTAAAGAGCTCGAATCAGTTAAGCCATGTAAAGAAGGTTTGTAAATATCGTTTTTTTTTTTTTTATTCAATCTTTAATCCCGCTAACGATATGGAAATCAACTGGATAACGTTAATTAATTGAATTTCTGATCGTTTTTTAACGTTTTTTGAAGGTAGTATAAATACACCCTCTAAAATATATTTTAATATCGCCAATGTTTTTGTAATAATTTTTCATTCCCTGCCAAAATGTAGTTAAGAGAAGAAATTTCAGAATATCCCTGCCGTCATTCTGATTGTGAGGTTGGAGATTTTACTGGAATATTCCGCTTAAATTTTGAGGCTTCGAATTTTTCGGATTCAATATAGTTTTAAATAAACAGAAGCTTCTTTACAGGCAACGAATCTATTGGAAGTTAAAAGTGAAATTACCGTCGTTAGATAAGTTTTAAGCTACACAGTGCTGCTCTACGTAAGATTTTATAGTTTCCATCAAACGGTATTTCTTAAGAATTGAATGACAAGTTGAATTCTTTGATAAAATTGCGTTGAAAACATTTAGTATACCTAGGTACAAGTTTAAAATAACAGTTTGATTTTAAGGAATTTTACTTCAGGGCCTTCTTTTACTACTGAAAATAAACATAAATAATTCAAAATTATCCTTAACAATTTTTTCCACCTAAGAGTTTAGTTTCTCATCAGCAAACTTCTTTTAAAAATAAACCTTGTAACATCTTGTAAAAGGGTTTTGAAGTAGAATTTCATATTGTGCAGCTTTCAAAGTGACCATAATTGAAAGAAAACAGCTCAACTTTCACACGGTTTTATTACAGATCTGTTACTCTCATTTGATATGTATTCAATGTCTGTGCATTCCATAATAAATTATTTAGATTCAATTTTGCAGCTAACGTACAAGTTCAATCTATAGAAACGAAAATATAGCAATTCATACAGTTGATTTATTTCATTAATATATAGATAGATAAATTCTTTTTGACAGATTGATCATTTGTTTCTGTCATAATGTGAAATTGTTCTGAATATATGTAATATCCACCTGCCTATTTTTATATCGCTTCTGTTGAAATAAATGTAGCAGGAGAAAGTTCATAGAATATTCTTCTCGTCATTTTGATTTGAGTGATTGACAGTTCGATTTTATATTGCATCAACTAACATAGCTTTTTGATTGAAAATATAATTTTCTGGTGTACTGAAAATGATTCTGAACAGAAGCATTATCACGAGGTTGAAAAAAAGAAGCTTTTGCAAGTTAAGAATAACCAAAAAGCCTGTCAGGGTAAAAAGAAAAATTAGTGTTGGTAGGTAAATTTTATATTTTCAGAATGTTTTGCAAATTAAAGAGATTGAACAGGGTTAAATGCGTTGCGTGAGATAGATAGTTTTTCTTCTTTTAAATACGTTTGGAGTTTTTTTGACTAATATAGAAACTTTATTGCTTACAGAAATTGGTAAATGATTGATTTTTGGCTTATGAGATTATTTGGTGTTTCTTATTTTGGAATCTTTAGGTTAAAATTTTAATTCTACTACTGCTGTTACATTGTTCTGCTTATAAAAGTTGATCGCAAACCTCCATTTTATTTTACTGCAACGTACGGTTTAATTCTTTTCACTTTCTTACATAAAAAATAAAATCTCCAGAGCCCAGATAGTAAGGGCATAAATGTCTGAGGTAGGTAGTGAACCAGATTTTAAAATTGTATTTTGCGAAGGATCTGCTATAGAAAAGTAGCGATGTTAATTTTTGCATGATGATATTACCTAACCAATAGTTCTTCATCACTTTATCGTGCATGTCAGATGAAAACCAACTAAAAGATTGTTCCAGTTTTTTTTCAGCTTCTCAAAAGTTACAGAACTCATTTCGTCACGATAATTCCACAGTTTCTTCCAAAATTTTAACAAAAGCTGAAATCGAGTCATTCGATTTAAATGTGAAAAAACAAAAATTTAAACAGAATTATCGATCAAAATCACATAAAAAAAAAATTATTTTTTTTTAATTCCACAGTATGGATGAAATTCGTATCTTCGACAAAGCAATCAAGTACAAATAAATTTCTAGAGTTTATACAGGTAGTTTTTAGTAGGATGAAAAATAATTCATTATCAGCGGAAACCTGAATAATCCATTTAATCCAATAAACCAGGAAGCAATATCCGAAATTCCTAACAGGCTATTCAACTTTTTTCCAAATCAGTAGATTGGTAAGATGATGACTTTCAATGTTCGCCCAAAGGTGTATTTTCAATGTTCGCCCAAAGGTGTATTTTCAATGTTCGCCCAAAGGTGTGTTTTCAATGTTCGCCCAAAGGTGTGTTTTCAATGTTTGTCCAAAGGTGTGTTTTCAATGTTCGCCCAAAGGTGTATTTTCATTGTTCGCCCAAAGGTGTGTTTTCAGCTTTTTATAATGCATTTTATGACAAAAATGACATCTTGTGTAGCTGTTACAAACTTCTCTCAAACAATACCATTAAAACATATTTATGATATATTACAGAATCAAGGAATCACCTGCCACGTATGGCAGACAATCATCCACATTTCATATTTTTTTATTTTAAGATTGCTACACTTATTTTTTTCGTCATCCTTTTGACTTCATCTCTAGGGTTATATCACTGCACTGGCGATTGTTTAATTCAACTACCAATCAACAGACACGTAAATTTTAGAGTTAGGGGCCAATGCATTGCGTTGGCTACGCTGATCGAGATTTATTCATAAACTTTATTACCGTAAAGACTTTTATTTAAATCATCTCTTCCAACCAAAGTTTTTAAACTTACCAGTGGATAAATATTTGAAGATTATTTATTTATCTATCGTAGAAATGTTTGAGATATTTATAAATTACTTATAAAATTGCAGCAGTTATAAGCCACGAGATTTATACCAAGTTGGTGGGCTAAGATTCGTCATGTAAATCTTAACTGCTTGATCTTAATGCAATTCTAATGGTTTTTCCTAATGGTAGAAAAACTATGATATTTCTACTAAATATTCCTTTAAAATCAAATAAATCCCGGGGAAAAAACACGGGGGACTTCATTTCGAAGTGATGTTCTATTTTTGAATAACTAAATGAATGTAAAACAAATCTGTTTTTGTAATCATTTTTTTTTCTTCTTTCTTTCATTTTTTAATTCTTTTTAATTCTTAAAAAAATTTTTTTCTTAACCCTCGTCTAGTATATTTTCTATGTGCTAGGTACAAATGTTTATTAGTTTTCAATTCCAAATAAAAACGTTCAAAAATTTGAAATTTATTTTGGAATTTTTCCAAAGTGCTTCGATATTAAATAACCAGAAAGGAGCTTTAGGAATGACGATGGAAGCTGCGAGGGTAAAATCTTTCCCCTATTTTCCGAGGGTAAAATCTTTCCCCTATTTTCCGAGGGTAAAATCTTTCTACAACCGTATATTCACTTCGGTTTCTAACAAAAGCTAGCAACAAAAGAGTAAAGCTGTTTTGTATGCTTATAACTAGAAATTTTTGGTTTTACGGAGCAGTTCTGCTATGTGATATTAAAAAAATAATAATAACCTAGATTTTCTATACCTATTTTTATATCTGAAGATGAAGCACTTGCAGAATTTATGTTTGATATAAGTGATATATCAGGGCTGGTTCTATCGATTTTTGGCTACATCCGACGAAACAGATGCAAAATAAGATTAGAATGTAGGTATCCTTCTAAGCATATTTGCTATTTTAAGCTTATTCAGAGGGTTGGACAAGATTCTTCCGACCTTTCTGTAGCTTTTAATCTTATAATTGATTTAATTTATATTCAGTGGTACCATTTCTGGAGCAGATTTGAACAAAACTGGTTATCATCACAACAAAACTTTTGATTGTTTCTATGAAAAAGGCAGACCACTTGCAATTTTTTTGGGGTTTATAGACAGGGCAGTAACACCTATGCTTGCTCAAGCATTAATCAAAACATTGGTTGCAATGAACGTAAGTGTGCTCAGGTACATAAATTCTGATTTGCACTTTCACCCAATGGCTTGATGGCAATGCTTTATAAACACATAAAAGGCGAAAAACACGATGCTGGAATTTAAAAGCGTTTGATTTGTTAAACGATTTGCGTCTGTTTTCTTTTAATCAGAACAACGTACAATTGTGTTCATATGGGAGCACAACATATCTCTTAGACTTCCAACTTGTTGGTCCTAATAAAGGCATTAAACTAACGAATACAAAAGCATTGTAATTCTGAAATAAGCTTTATTCGTATAGCAGTAGGATATGGGTTCGGACACTTCATAAATCTTTTCAAATTTATGAATTTTAGAAAGAACCAAAACTCCAGTTGAGCCCTGCTGGAAAGGTTGATGTAGTTGGTGCTGTTCATACAAACTAAAATATTTTATTAAACCTTAAATCTACCCATCTTTGAGAAGTATTTTCATTAAACTTTGTAGGTTGAATCTGACGACCTACTTTCAATGGTTGCATAATAATTTTCCTTAGGGGGCTTGCTTCCAATTTTTTATTTCATTTGAAGATTATTTTTCTAGCACATTTTTTATTCAATAAAAAGTTATAATGGTAAAAATAGAAGTTCCAGTAGTAATACAATAAAATGCATTTACCAGAAAATAGATCAATTGTTGAAATCTTTTTTTAATGAACGTTTATCAAATAACATATTTATTAAGAAATCAAGAATTTAGAATCTATAACGAGTTTTTAAAACATTTTAAAATAAATGAGTAAGAGGTAACTAATTTACTGTTTTGTTTTTGGCTGGTTTTATTTCTCATTTATAAATAAGTTTTTATTTGCTTTGAAACAGATTATTAAGGAAATTTAAGTCCATGGAAGACTTACCTGGAATTATTTTCTTTTATATTCATGCAATACACTTAGTTGATAAGCTACGCTATATGTAATTGCCTTTCTATTTTTATATTTGAATTTTCAATCATATTCTACAATAAATGCGTTACGTGTATTTATTAGATAAATGAATTTTATGTTTGTTGGTCAGAGCTTAGAGTTGGGCAAGCAGCATGCGATATATAAAATCAAGTAGAAATGATCTATCCAATTTCTTATTGATTTCTCCAAGGTAGCTATTATTAACGGGTTTCAGTTACAATTTCATTAAACTGCTGCATCTTAGCAAAGATTCTAATTTCACACATATAGTTTTTTCTACCAAATAAAAACTAAAAATATGCATGTTGATTGACATGATGGACCACTATGAGGAATATGATTCTAGCGTGTACCCAGGTAATCCTTGTTTTAATAAACCCTTGCTTGTAATCATGGGCAAAACATCAGTTAAGCAGAAATGAAAAAGGAATACGAACTTTTATTATTATTCGTAAAACATAGCAAATGTCCTATTAGTGTTATATCAGTTAATTATTTAAAATAAGACTTTTTCCACAGTTGAGGAAATAAAAAATACATTCTAGTACCGATTTTGAAACATTCCTTTATTATTTTCAAAAATCTATAGTACCTTAGTACAATTAGTATATTGTCAAGATTAGCTTTTAGTTTTTCCTCATCACCATTCTTCAGATCGTTCATTGATTTCTCGCCATTTAACAATAGCCGCTTGATAATTTGATGACATATAAGCTCAATATTCCCAACGCCGCTTATATCACCTAAGCGTTAAATATTTAGATTCCGAATCCACTATAATAAGATATAAAAATCAGGATCTTGGCTTAAACCAGCGTGTTTTTAAGAATACTCTTTCAATATTTGTCTTGCTTTTGTTACTTAAACAATAAATTTTCTTCTTCGATACTGATTGCTTTGACATTTTCAACCTGATACCTTAACCTATAATCAAGAAAGAAATTTTTCAGTATTTTTTAGTAAGTTCTTTGCATTTGTATACAAAAACGAAAAAACTGTCAAAATTGTTTTTTTTTTTCAAAATATTTTTTAAGGAAAGAACCGTTCTATGGTATGAAACTTGCTTAGGAAATCTTCAATTAGATTAAAGTCACTTAGATGTGTTTTATAACATTAGTTTATTTTCAGTTCAAGATTTTACTTTTCTATAATAAAAAATCCAAAATCATCCATCAAAGTAATTGATATGAATAATAATCTAGATGTTTTTGTTAATATAATAGAGACAAAGAGTTGTAAACAGAATTAAAGTTTTCGTGAAAGATTTTAAAAATTAAACGTTTTTACAAAAATCAATTGATGAAAGATTTTGAAGTAAATCTAAAAAAGATGCTCCTGGTTTATCCGTCCCTGCTACATCATCATTATTGAGATTTATTAAATATTTAATTTGGCTTTTTGATGTTTATATTTACGTCAATAATACCTACCTAGGTTATTTGGGAGTTAGACGCCATAATTATTAAATAATGCATTATCATCACATTTGGTTAACTTCATTACTTTTGGAGATTGGATTTTTTGAAATTTTCCAATAACAACTTAAGACTTTTACATCATAGGGTTGCTAAACAAAATTGAAATATAGCAAAACAAAATCTCTTTTTGAATATGTTTTACTTTCACTTCATAAATATAAATGAGATTGCTTTTGCCATAAATAAATAATATTGCACTTATGAAATAAGAATGAAAATCTTTTTAAAATGTTAATAAAAGACACGAAAAAGCAGTGTTAAAGAGTTTCGTAGCAGTTGCATAACTGTTATGTGTAGAAATTCAGAATGGTTTTGCTGTCTTTGTTTTTGTAAAAGAAGTTTGAACAAAAGTATGGATAAGAAATATTTACGTTTTTCTTTAAGTTTTATTACATTTATTGATTTCATTTTTGATAAAATTTGATGAAGATAGAAAAGTTTACATGCTGCTTAAAAATTTCATGCTTTTGTTTAGTTGCTAACTCGATGCGATTTCAATTCCTTTCCTCAGTTTGGAGTTTTGACATAAAAATAACTTAAAAGTGAATACATGATTGTTCATTATGGTAAATTCATTGATCATTCAAAAAAATTTTAAGCCAAAAGATCCATTTATTCAAATCTCCTATATTTAATATTTTTTTGGCAATCATGAACAGTTTTACAAAAAGAAATATTAATGGTCATCTTTACCTTCCTCTGATTATAAACACAATTAAGTTTTTCCATTCGCAAATACTATCGTTTAGTTTTAGTATTTTAAAATACTTCTTTTGTTTAGGAGAGAGTAACGATGCTGGAGTTGTTGTTATGGGCAACAAAAATGCCGTCCAACTTACAACTGATGATAGTCCTCTTTCGCACATTAGTAAAAATACTGTCAAAGTAAAAAACAAAACCGTAATTACTCCTAGTCAGAATAAAGAAGAACAAAATAATGCCAAGAATATAAAAGTTAATTTACCAAAGCCAACAGCAAACTCGAAAAATGCAGTGAAAACAAACTATGTTTCTGAAAAGAAACCTAAGAAACAAAAATCAGTTGATTTAGTGGAAGATCTTCAAAATCAACTAAAAGAAAGAAACGAGCGGATTAGTCAGTTAGAACTTTTATTAAATAACGATGAAAAAGTTAATGGTCATGTAGGCTTAAAGAAGCCAATAGCTACGAAAAATAAAGCGATCACACGCTTAGAAACGCAATCACTGATAGACAAATCTAATCAAAATGTTGCAGGACTTGCAGTGGTATTGCAGTTTTATTTGACGAAGGTGAGTTAGTTTTTGGAAATAAAATAATACCGTACTGCATATGTTCAAATCCAAGAGCGTCTATTATTATAAATTTTTGAAGTCTTAATGTAACTCTTGCTCACGTAGTAATGCATGGAAGGGAGTAGCAAATTCCTTTTTTTAAAGTGAAGCTAGTTTTTAGCAAATAAGTTTTCATGAGTTGGATGATTTTTGAATTGGCAGTTCTTGGTCTTGCATCCCAATTTTTTTATGTTTACATCCGATATTTTTATATTCAAAGCAACGGACAAGAAAGTTGTTAAAACAAATTTATGATTATCAAAATTTGCATGACTAAATCATGCAAGTTTGTTAAAAGAAACCTCGGTAGACCTAATATGAAACAAAAATTATCCATAATCCATAATCGAGGTAATAATGTCTTTTATATATCGCAAGTATTCATTGAATGTGTTTGCTCATTGAAAAAAATAAATAGAGGGAAGGTTTAGTGACATAAATATGTACTTTTGTTTGGAAAAGGTTTGAGGGAATGTCTGTGAATATTTGGCTATTAGTTATATTTTCGTAAAGTTTTTTAAGCTGGAAATGGCTTGCATTTTCAAAATTTTATTTTGTTTATGTCATTTTTTGACCCAGTCTGTAAAGGTCCTATGAGAGAATTCAAAGCTTTCTTGCTAGATCTCAACATCCGTCCATTATACCTTCCACTTTTTGCATGAAGTTAAGGATTAAAAATCATGTTTTTCTTGAGACTCGTTAAGCCGTTTTTTCAAATTCTTTGCATGATGTCTAGGCTTTAAAATTAAATGATGTGATAAAACCAGATGGAAAAAAAAAAAAAAAAAATTCTCATTAGGCTGATTCTCGAGATAAACGAGGCAAACGTTAACTTTTTTTGATTATTTGTATGAAGTTAGATGGCAAAGATAAGAAATAAATTGCCCATTCCAGATTTTATCGGAAAACTTTTATTTCCTAAAACCTGGCTAAACAAGGAAAAAGTTATTACTTTCACGTTTTTCTTGAGATCCGTTTATCTAATTTTTTTTTTCTTTTCATTTACTTTTTGCAAAAAATTTAAGATTAATTAGGCAAACGATGTGATGGTTAAAAACTTTTTGTTAATCCGGTTTTGGGGAAAACAAGAAAAAAAAAAATTGATAATTCGTATTTTAATGTTTTCGTTTTTAAATAGCGTGGGTCCTAACTGGTTTATACCAATATATATTAAACATTTAAATCTATTGATATGATATCGCCAGAAAGAGAAACAACTTTTGGATAAGTTTTAATTTGCTCATGACAAAAATTTTGAAAAACAACCTTATAAAATACGTATACAAGCAATCAAGAAATAGTTATAGCTATATGAGTATATATGTATTCTTATTTTGGTTAGATATCATCGTGACTTTTCTTTTATTTTCAAATAATTCTATCAGAAAAAAACTAGAAATGGTAGAAATTACGTATAGTTTAGGCTATAAAATGATTTAGGAAATCTACCGAAATAATTAATTATCAGATATATGTATAGGTCTTTAAAATATTATCATATGAAAACAGGGAGAGCTTTATAGCATCTAACTATAGTAAGAATTTCGGACTAACACCTTATATGGTACACCTTATATGATACGAAATTTATTGAGCTCCGATATATAACTGCATTTTTTTGTTCGGTTTGGCTGAATTTTCGTCATCAACGATCTCATTATAGACTAATTCTTAAAATTTAAATTTAAAGCCAGAACAAATTTTATTATTATTTGGGTAAACTTCTTATTTTAATCCATGCTCTGTAATGCTTATTCCTAATCAAAATATATTGAAAGATTTTTTAACCAGTATCATTTTACGTATTAGCGAAAAGTTGTTCGACCTTTCTAATTTTTTTGCCTTGTAGGTTGATCAAGTGACACGCCTTTTAAATGAAGCTATCAAAGAAAAGGAAGAGTTGGAGAAACAAAACAAGCAAATGGATATTTGCAAACGTCTACAAGAAAATCAGATTAAAGATTTAGAAACATCCCTCGGTAAATCATTAACCCTAAAGCACACACAAATTTTCTTTAAAGAACACA
>JAUZNK010092613.1:0-12388 GCA_035046665.1 Euphysa ruthae | reverse complement strand
GTAAATTTTAAGTATTACATATAAATATAATTTCTTTTTTTAACTACTTACTCTGTTGATAAGTTGTTTCCTGCCATTTTCAAAAAATTCTGTGCACTCATCGGACTGTGTTTTGGTACATTTTAAGTTGTTTACATTTAGAACGATAGAAAATGGCCGGGAGAATCGCGACTACCCAGATTATTTTTTCTTATGACTATGTTATTTTTAACCTCAAAAAATCCTTTAACGATTGTCTGAAAAGTATATGTTTTTTATTTATTTATTAGGCGAATATTTCATCAGGATGTACATTTCAGCATAATAGTTACAGTTATAAATATGCCATGTATATAAATATAAAATAATAATTAAACCATAACACCTATTAGACCCATAAAAAAAGAAACCCTTTTTCGCCAACTTTAGCTTGCCTTTCGTTGTTTCGACTGTATATTTGTTAACGCGTGTGTGTCGTCCATGGATTTTTATAGTAAAGTAGGTATTGATTGAAAAATCTCAAACATTCTAAGGACTTACTCACAAGTTTACAGGCAATATTTTCTAGTTGCTGGTTGATGGTATGTAGCTGAACGTTGTCGTTGTTAATTATTTTTGTCGCAAGAAGATGTAATCGATTGACCGATTTTTTTTTACCCTTCGCATATTTCATGTTTACCAAACAGTTAAACATTATGAGAAGAACAATCATGTAGTCTTATACTCTTGTTCTACCATAGGAGGCAAGGTTGTTTACAATGTGTTTTAGTAAACGTAACCTTGCAGACTCTATTTTATTGGTCTTGTATTTAGAGAATTTTCGATCATATTAAAACTTCTGAAAAATTTGAAAAGCAAATAACTGTGTTGTCTGCGAACTTGATTATTTTAGAGTGTTTCAGAAAAACTTGTCGGTCATTGAAGTAAAGCAGAATCAACAGTGGTCCAAGGACCGAGCCTTGCACTCTACATGTGGCTGAAAATTTTTCAGATAATTCTCCGTTGATGCATACGTATTGTGAACGATTGAATAAGTAACTTGCAAGCCAATAATACTCTTAATAATAAATAGGGTACATTGGCATTGTGTTGAGTGGGTGCGCATGACTAAGGATGTCGAATACTTTTGAAGGATCCAGAAAAACTATTCAACCAGGTGCTTTTAGCCAAATTTTTTCCTAATATTGTTTAGAAATAAAGTTGTGGCAAACTCAGAAGACCTTTTTTCTCTGTAGCCAGATTGATATTCTGATAGAAGCTTGTTTTTCTTTAAGTAGCTCATCAGTTGTGAATTTACAGTACTTTTGATATCTTTAGAAGAACTGAGATCGGAGATAGTTATTAACATATTTCCTTGTACCTAACTTGTGAATTGGAGTGATTTTTTCTTTCTTCCATTCTGTTGAAACTATATTTTATTAATAAAAAATTTAATATGAATGATATTGGCTTAAAAATTTTTTAAGCACAGTCTTTTAGCAGACGCAGTGATAGGTCGTCTAATCTTGCGGCCTTGTCAATTTTTAGGTATTTGAGTTGTTTTTCTACAAAGACTTTTGAAATCTCTTTGAACCTGAAACGTTTGTTTGTTTTTGAAAGTAGCAGTTTTGGTGATTTCCATGTGAAGTTTGTAAAGCGATAAAAAGAATCTTTAATTTCTTGTGCGCATGTAGAGAAAAATTAACCGAAAGTGACTGCTTGGCTTTTTTCGTTAGTTGTATTTTTTTTTTGTGACTGGGTTTTCGATTAACAAAGGTGTTTACTTCTTGTTATTTCAGTTGTTCGGTGAAAAGAGTTTCAAAATCTTCAAGAACCACTTTGGGCTGTTTTTATTTATGTCAAGTAAGTTGAAACAGTAATTTTCTTTCGAACATTTCATGACATTTGCACTGTAGTTTTTTTTAGATGTTCTAGTTCTCCTCAGTTTTGTCTTTGCGAGTTTACGTAGTTGTTTATCACCTTTGTTCAGTCGGGCTTTGAATTCTTGTGTTAACCAGGGACAAAATTTACCTTTGACAGTTTTTTTCATCAATGGAGCGTGTGTATTGAATATGCTTTAATGAGTTATTTGGAAAATTTCAAGAGCAAGGTTGACGTCTTTTTCTTTGTACTAATTTTCCCAAGAATTTTAGCTTAACGTGTTTATCAGATGACATCTTTCATAATTTGTAACATTTAATTATTCTCGATTCGTGTTTTTAATGTTTTATCTGACTGACGCAATCAACCATATCGTGGTCACTTATTGAAGTTGTATGTATTCAGTCTTTCTAATATTCGGTGGTATTTTTGGTATGATTATCTCAATGAAGGTTTTTGAGTATTTTGTTATTCTAGTTGGTTTTTTCAATACTGGCTCAAAACCATATTTGACAGAATGTTTTTGAAAGCTAAATTATTTTTCTCGAAAAACTTAGCAATAAAGTCTTCCATCATAATTGTTTCTCGTGATGTTTTGGATAGCATGAAGTCTAAAACTTGTATTAAATTCTTCAGGAAAGAATGTGGATGTATCTGGTGGTCTGTAAAATTTTTCGCTAAGAAAGTGTTTTCAAGTTTTTAAGTATAATTTCTACCCATGCATTCGATTAAGTCACCTTTTAGGCCTGGTTTTCTTATCTACTGCACTGTATCTCTCAGGTAAGTAGTTACTTCCTCTTCTTTTACCATTTTCACGAGGGTTTCGTATAAGTTTGTAACTGGGAACGCCATAAAGAACATCTCTATCATTAAAACTGTTTTTTAAAACATGAGTAGCTGTGAGAGTCGTTACATCTGTTTTAGGAAAGCTCTGAAAAAGTTCTAGTGAATTCTGAAAGTTTGATAACAGACCTCTCACGTTTTGATGACAAAATTTCATTCCACGCAGGTTATGTAGCATATCCATTTCTGAAATACTCTAATTGGTCCCACCTCGATGTCCCCACATAGAAGAATAAGTAATAAAAACATGCATCTTCTCGAGTATTGAACTTTTCTCTTGTTTCTACATAGTAAGCACGTAATAAAATTATCGTTATCGTCTTGATAAACGTTTGTCTTTCTAAGTGTGAGGCTCACTCAGTCGGATTGTATGTATTTCTTTTTCTTAATAGAAAAATACACATTACACATTAGGAAAATGCAATCTTTGTTCTTGAAAATAGCCATGTTTTATAAAGTTTAAGTTTTAATTTATTTATTTTTTATTTTTTTCTTTTTCTGAATTGGTTTTTATAAGTTGTTTTAGTAAAAAGCCCGAACAGTTCGGGCCGGAAGGCGGAAAAGTAATCAAAAGTTAGGAAATATTTGGAACTTAAATAACCAGGTTTTGTAATTTTTTTGAAAGAAAGCAAAAATTCACAAGTTGTCGTTAGGGTTTGACGTCCACCATATTGTGCGCAAATCAAGTGCATACGATTTTGGGCGCTATTACATTTTCGTACCCCATTTTTTTTTTTTTTTTTATGATTCGTATTCAGAATTTTACGCTGATCAATATTCACATAAGAGCATAGCTCTAAAGATCTACAGAGAAATGTTATTGGCCTTTAAATTTATCTAAAATTGTAATACAACTTTTCTGTTTTTTCAATACCAGCTACTCTGTTATAAATAATTAGCTGATTTAAACTGGCCTGGTTTCTACATTTCTTCAAAGAATTATGTTGAACAAGAAGTTGTTTATGACAGCATAAGGATTTCTCCGATCAAACAGATCAATGTTATGATATTATATATTTTTTCTTTATTTTAGTGTTGAGGAGTGGGGGTGGGTAGAGGCTGGGAGCTAGATTGCCAACCGGTGTGTGTGTGTGCGCTTCCACCTATATTTTTTATGATATCCTTTTCAATATAAGTAGTGTAGTCAAGAGAGTTTTTCAACCATAAAAGTTGAACAAGCAGTGGGCTAGTCTAGATTAGCCCAAGCACACAAACGTGGAAATGATCATTACATTGTTCCAACAAAACTTCTGCGAACTAAGTTTGTGCGAGTAATGAAATATCTAATTTAGTCAAATTTAGCAGCAGGCATAAGTTAATACAAATTATTTTTTTAAAGTACAAAGAGCTAGTAAAATAATTACTTCACAAAAAAAAGAGATAAGATTTTTGTGGAGAATACTTTAACGATAACAAATAGAAAGTTGTTTAATAAATCTGGATATGCTAAAAACACTGTTTTTTCTGGTAATATACAGGGTAATTATCAAAAGGGTTATTACGGAGGTAATGCATAATTAAAACTAGATTTTCATGTATTAAAGTGTTCTATAAAACTAAATGAAAAATTACCCAGACCTCTGATAATGGAATAGACACAGAAGATTTTACAATGGTTGCAAAAACTTCTGATGCTTAAAACATTGAAAAACTGTGACATGACTAATCGTACAAAAATGTTTCTAGTATTTTCAATTTAATTTTCAATCTCAATAGCTTTATTCCTTTTCATTGCAAAATTCTGCCCAGTCCTTTAATGAAATTTTTAAAAAGCTAACCTACTAACTTTCAGATACAAGAGAGAATTCGGAACAAAACACTATTAATTATTACATGTGAACATATATTGAAGTACATGTGAACTATATTTCGCTAAACGAAGAAAGATTTTTGATGTAAACCCTTTTTTTATCTCCCATGTCTCATGTTGACAGATTTTTGAGAAAATTGTTTCGTCTATTCGAGTCTAATAGTACATCTGAATAGCTCTGAACTAATGAACTAAGGAGCAGATTATATGGATCACATAGTGCCACCCGTCCTAGGAACTTTTCAAAAAAAGAGCGGCATTTATAGTGTGCTGTCTCACCTTTTTTCGAATATCATCTTAAAATTACCTTCTAATAATATGAAATAACAACATCCTGGCATAGCCATATGATTAACCCCTAACACTAACGTTGTTTTTTTAACAGATATTTATTTTTATCTGGCTTTTTATAAGTCATAGCTTAATAATGTCTGATTTTATTCACTAACTAATGGGGATTAAAAGAAGTTTAATTGCTTGAATGATCTTTTTATGTATAGAAAAGTGTTTTTTATAAACAAGAAATTAATTTAAAGGTATGAATTTAAAAAAAAGATTTCCAGCTGGATTTGCATGTCACCAATTTTAGATTTGGTCTATTTAAAAATATTTTGTCTATTTGTAGCATGTCACTTCCTAATACTTTACCTAATGTTTATTATCACTGTTAATATTTTTTGCATTCCTTTACTGGATAACAGTGTTAAGATCTAAAAAGTTTTACTGATGGTTAACAACACCGCGTTGAAAGCCTTGCGCAGCGATGGAATTATAAGCCGCCTACATATCATTCCATATTTCTGTACACGGTCTAATCCACTGCGTAATGATGGGCATTAACGTAGCAGCATTCTGACGTAGAACTGGAACCAAAAAACCCTCCATAGTTTGAGAATCATATCCTACAACAATCTTCTTCGGTACAAACTTTTCAAGCAATCCATACTGCCGACACCATCTAATATATTTCAGACGGTCATCCGAAAAGCGAAAAACAATTCTTATTAAAGTTATTTCATCAAATAAATCTTGAATAAGCGCATTTATATCATGGTAAATTTAGTATGAATAAATGAAATGAAAAATCCACAAAATGATTTTTTTATCAAAGGAATAAGCCAACTATAAGCAAGAATTAACGACGCCAAAATGGAAAAACGGGTAATAGAATAAATGGTTCTACAAATTTTTCGTTTATAAGCTTGGAGATCTAGGAAAATTGCTTAAAAATTGCTTTAAAAGTCATAAGAAAGTGGCTTTACGGCTACTTAACATAATAACATATTTTTTCAACTGATTTGTTATAAACTAAAAAAGCTATTCACTATGCAGAAAATAATCTTCACTTCAAAGATACAGTAGCAGTGATAAAATAAAGTCTCTAGTTTTACAAAGAATTTTCAAACTCGCTGTCATCTATTATGTCGTCCATGACGATAAATACTTCGTCCTCAATATCAGTCAAGTAGGTCCAGAATGTTACCATCGTGATCATATTGCATTTCTGTAGTTTCCCCTGGCTGTTCATCTATTGGGTTCGGTCCTGGCTATAACATAAAATTGCAGTTTTCTAGGCATTGTGGCTTTATCATCATAAGTTCTACTTGCTGTGATAAGACAGCCTGTTTTTAAAAGCATCTGAATCATAATCTGGCTTGGCAAAGATTCTGTGCCACTCTCCATTAGTTTTTAAAAACATTGGAATTTAAAAATATTCCATTTGAATCTATATTCAAGTCGTTTACATTGAGTAACTATAAACTAAGTACTTTTTTTCTTAAAATAAATTCTATTTATTCAAGACAATCAAAATTTCACATTTCAAAAATTTATTTGTTGCTTTACATAAAATTTTCTTCCCATGAAAGCTGTTTAAAAATTTTGTATTTTGCCTGGGGTTGCTTATAAAATGTGGTTACTTATAAAAGAATACGTGTATTGAAAAACAAATTGAATACAAAGTAAAACACAAATCAATAACCAAACTATGCACAAGTAATGAAGTAGCCGTGTGCGACAGAATTCAGTTGAATATTGATGGAATGTAGGAAGATAAGGAGAAAATTAGAGAACTTAACATTTTTTTTGTTGATTTTCAGACTCATGTTCTTATACCAATTATTTATTAGTGCAAAATTTTGAATAAGAATCATCAAATAAAAAATGGGGGGGGGGGGGATGGTGTAAGAAAATAGATATTTTTATATATATATACATAATATATTTCTATAACCACTTTTATAGTATTCTTGCGCTCGGGGTGACGTCACTATTTTATAAAAAAATGCTACCATTTTACCGTTTTACTATTTGAAAATCGCTAAAATTGCAAAAGAGTTGCAGTGCTTTTGGGTGCTTTAACAATGTTAAGAGTAAACCAAATATGAAATTCTTTATGTTTCCAAGAGAGAGTGAACGTAGAAAATTATGGCTAAAGGTTATAAATTTCCAATTCGTAAACGAAGAATGAAACATTGGTAAAAATATGCTGTGGTCGCCTAAACCTACCTATCACTTGTGCTTTCTGGACATTTTATTTCAGGTAAATATTCATTTTATGAGTTACTCTGTTGTGATTTCATGTATATCTTTCTAACTATTTATTTTCAAACAGATTGATAGATTAGTAACGTTTTACGTTTTACTTTCTTTTTTCTTTATACATTAAGGAGAGAAAAGCAACCAAACCAACCATGCGGATTATTTGCCCTCAATATTCACTCACAAAAGTTATGGTAATAAAGGAAATTCACCATAAAGAAGAAGTACTTTAAAAAAAAGAAATAAAAGAAAAAGTCGACTTATTTCAACCCCTACTAAAACAGGATCAGGAGCTTCATCAACCTCGAATATCAACGCACCTATATGTTTTTTAATTACAGTCTCAGCTGAAGTTTTGCGCCTCTAATCAAACATATCTGCTTCACTAATTGGAAATCAATATTTTTGGAAAGTCTAACTTCTTTTTAAATGGCTGAATGAAAAATTTATTAACTTCGTTTACTGTGTACTGTATATATTTCAAACTGCACCATAATTAACACAAAAGCAAAAAATTATAGAAAAAATTTCCTTAGCTAATCGTCCTTTCAGTGTCATTTTTGAAGCCCCAGAAGTTGTACAACATCGACTTTTAACAAATGAGTTTCGCACATTCCCTATTTAATTTATTGTAATGACTTGATTAAAGCATTTAAAATAATCCCATCCTTCTTTGAGCAAAAGTTTGTTCCTTATTTACTTTCACCTTCGTGATAATTTTCATAGTTTTTCACAAGATTTGTAACAAAATAAACAGACTGAACTTTTTCACTATTGAACTGATGTTGTTTTTTTGTTTTTTTGTTATTTTTTGTCAGTGACTACAGAAACATTTAAGGTTGATAATAAATATAAACTACTTTAATAATTTTGAAAACCCGCCTTGTACTCGGTGCACCGCTTATTCTTTAAAAAATTTGTACTTTTGTTTTGTTAAAAGTGTTAGGAACTGATAGGTAGCTAATTCATGACTATATTTAGCATCAATGAAGAGACTTAAATTGGAAGCCACTTAAACAATCATGAATCCTGAGTTTGATTCGCAATTTAATGAACAAGTGCTTGAGTGTTCTGGTAAAAAACTTATACATGTTAAAGAAACTAGTGTAAATTTTCCCTTAACATCATCCCTACAGGCACTTCTAGTACAATGAAATTAAAGTCCCCTGTTAGTATAAGTGACAAATTAATTGTCAAATTAATAGCTTAAATAAAGAAAAATATTATTTAAAACATGAACTTGTGCAGTCGGTCAAGTTCAATTTTCCGTTAGGTGTTGTTATTATAAAGAACAATCCTGAAACTTGCAGTGTGTTAACGAGTTTAGACTTCAAGGTTCTAATTAATTAAGCATTAATTTTCTAGCAAAGTTTGAAAAAGACCACGGCAAAGTAACAAAAGAACATATTGAAAACCAAATCAATTTTTTGTAATTATTTCTTATATATTAGTTATATTGAAATTTACACCTGACACATTTTAAAAATTACATACAACATTAGTATATACTTACTCGTGGTAACTTTGATTGTAGAATTTCTGTAAAAAGTGTCTGTAAGTTTGTAAACCAAACAAAGATTAGTGAATAGGTTAATTTCACATGAATAATTGCTTTGAGTTATTTATTAATTATTTATGCATTTGAATCAATAAATATATTAATTATTTATTTGAATTATTGGATTATTTGCTTTATTATCCCTCTTTTCCTTTGTAACACTAGGGCAATACCATGATTTTAGACTAGGCAATTTTTTAAGTTTCATACAACTTATATGGTAACTGTTATTGCACTTATCACATCCAACCATTCCAACCATCTTCATATCCTGTCGACTTGCAAATACAAAAAGTTTTTGTGTCAGCGGTTCCAGCATATGATTTCTTTTCAAAAACCACATAGCGACCTTAGATTGTATTTTAGACCTATATGACCACTTGTCAAACACTCTTGTTTCTTGGAACTGGGTTTTTATATGATCATACTATGTACTGAGAGTTATGTTGAATTTTGTTTTGAAATTATATATTCATATGCAAGTTAGAAAATCATTGCAGGCTTCCTTTGTCCGATATGGCTACTTGTTAAACACTAAGTAAGTATTTATTCTGCCACAAATAAATACAAATACAAAAGCTATGAAAATTACAAGAGAAGAAAACACAAAAAAAAAACAACAAGAATTAACATTATCATAACAAACAAATGATGGCAGGCTCTTTTTTAAACGAATTTGAATTTTAAGAGTTTTGACATTAACTCACTCCTTTCTCCAGTTAAAACGATTTCAATTCAATAAGATTGTCATTAAAGTCTCTCCTTAATCTTTGATTTTAGTTTTTCGGGGTAAAATACTCTTCTCTTTTTTTTTCTCTTAGTTTGACTGGTTTTTTTTTTAACACTTTTTGCATGAACTTTAGGATTTTGTCAAGAACTATCAAATGGTGTATTTTCTTTTGCCAGTTTTTCTAAATGAGTGGCTCTATCCAATTCAATCTGTCTTTTTAAAAAAATTACTTTTGTAATATTAATATATTTCTTTATACGATAATTGTATAATTATATATAAAATTTTAGTTACAGAACTGTTTTGACAAAAATTAAAATTATATTTTCTGTAATTTTTTTTTGCTATTTTACGTTACTCAGTCAGTTCTAAGGTCATTGTTACACTGTGAAAACATATATTTACACTGTTTTCTTACTTTTCATCAAATAAAATTCGGGTTTTTCGGTCAAATTTGTGCCAGAATCTTGATTTCAGAAGTCTTGGAAATCCATGGAAACTAAAACATTGATAAGCACAGAAAAAAACTAAATTTTTTATTTATTTTTGGAGAAAATGACAAATTAAAAAGTTTTTTCCAATACATTGATCGCGCATTCCAACATTTCAACGGAAACCCTTAGTTCAGTTCAATTTAGACAAAACCTGATTTTCCACACAATCATGGTCAACATATTATAAGTCTTATACGCCACTAGGACACCTTATTAATTGAAAAAAAAAAAATACTACCGCCCTTGGTGTAATCATATTTAGATTTATCTTTTGGTTAGTAATAGACTTATAGAGTTATAAAATTTTAGAAATAAAATATGAAAATTTCTTAAAGTAAGTATTTGTTTCGCGACTCTCTTTTTTCTTGCTGCACAGTCATTTAAGTGGTCAATTTTTGGGTCAAAAATAGCGTTTTTGAAGTTTTCTTTAAAACTTGTCATTAATATTTTCATAACATAACAACAGGCATGGATATTTAAAGGAAGCTAATTTCTTAATAGAAAAAAGCACACACGAGATTAAATTTAAATCCAATTTTAGTTAAAATTAGTGGATTTGCAAAAAAACTCTGTAATAATGGAATTTGAGGGCAGATTCGGTTAAAGGGAGCTTTTATTGTCATACAAAAATGTCTGTGACTTCAGAAAACAAGATGGTAATACCTGATATATCACTTAATGTTTTTTTCGCCGCATAAATGCTGTTCTGCCTAACTCTGCTTCTAGCTTGTGTGATCGGTTTTGTTCATTTGGAACAAGGTTATTTTCTGAAGACTCTCATCATTATTAATTTTCTTAAACGTTGCTGTTTTTCTATTTCCATAAATTGCAGCAGTGGTATAGCACCTCATAAAAGCGTGCTAAAATACTAGTGTTTCACAAATACTTTAACTAAGAGCTTCTTTATATTTTTTATGTTTAACGCAAATTGTAATCTTATAGAACGGTGATGAGATGATGAGTTTATTTTCAATCTATAGAATTGTGAACATGGCAATCTAAAAACAACTAAAAGAAATATTTTTAAATTACATTATCAATTCATGACACTTTAGGTTTCGTTTCACTTGTGACTGCAAGAGAAAAAGTAACTTTCATATTCTCTGTAAAGAAAAGAGTGAGTTGGGTGATATTGTAAATTAAAATATTGAAAAAAGCGGAGAGAGTTTCTAAATAGTTTAGATGAATTAAACTTTCTGTGAGTAAAAAGATATGCATTTGTAAAAGTAGAGGAAAACGTGATTTCTATTGAGTTGCATGGATTCTGTTACAGTTCGAAGGAAGTGTATTGTGGAGTGTTATACTTCAGAATAGTGACTAGTAATGGAGAGAGAGTTAGTTTTCTTGCCTCTAAAGCCAAAGCAGCACCACTGAAAGAGTTGATATACCAAGACTAAGAGTTGGTAGGTTGTTTGTTAGTAAGTATGTTGGTGAATAAGATGAAAAGAGCTATATCGACACGAATTGTAAAAAATAATGTGTTTTGCTAGAGTGATAGTATTTAAGTTACTACTTTTTGGATAAAGGGAAAGGAGAAGATATGGAGGCCTTTAGTGGAGAATCGAGGTGGAGCTTTAGAAAAGAACAATCCCTTCAACCCCTGATTATTGTGTGAACAAACAATAATATGTTTTCTTTTGCAGCTCTTGGCCTAGATTATGTTGGACCTTTATTTGTTAGAAATTACATAATAGACGCTATTTTCAATGTTTACGTTTTAATTTTGACCTGTGTATCTAGTCACGCAATACATCTAGAGTTAACATCATACTAGATGGCACCGGCGTTAAAAATATTTATCGCTAGTAAAGGAACACCTGTTTCTATTTTAAGCGACAACTTCAAAAAATTTAAATCTACCGAAGTGAAAAAGTTTTTTTATTAAATAAAATAAAGCAGGATTTTATTTTATTTGCTTCCCCATGGTTGGGAGGTTTTACTTGCTTCCCCATGGTGGGGAGGTTTTCCTTGCTTCCCGATGGTGGGGAGGTTTTTATGAGACTTGTATGTTCTGAAAAATTACCATTAAAAAAGAACAATGGGGAAGACGATAGTTTTCTTTACTTTCCTTCAAACCATTCTTTGACATCGAACAAATAAATAATCATAAATAATCAAGCGTTGTATTACACTAGTGAAGATGGGTGATGTGATGTGAAGATGGGTGAGGTAGAGACATTAAATAAGCAGACCCTGAGCATATTTTATTGTTTTGCACTAGTAAAGTTTAATGTTATGCAAATGAATGTACTAGCACTAGGACCTTCAGTACAAAAGGATCATGTGAAATTGCAAAACAGGTGTTTTTTTTTTAGTGTATGTTAAAAATATATGAAGTTGCTTTAAAAGGCAACATGGGTTTAATATTCCAAATCTGGTATCAAATTTTACAAAGTAAATGTGAAAAAGTTTAGTCCAGTTTCTGGCTTAATCTAAAATAAGTAAGTAAGTAAGTAAGTAAGTAAGTATTCTTTATTTCAAATTGGATAAACTTACAAATCTAGTTTCCAAAAACAAAAACTAGTTTAATCCAATTTTAACAATTAAAAAGGTATATAAATACATATAGATTA
>JAUZNK010092602.1:0-12389 GCA_035046665.1 Euphysa ruthae | reverse complement strand
GTAAACAAACTTATCGAAAGTGGATATTCTTTCAAAAGAAAATAACTAACACAATCAGCTCAATTCCACAAATTTATTTTTATTGAATAATTTATAATTTTTTTAGCTGATGCTTTTTTCAATTTAATGTGAATTAACATATAAAAAATAAAATTAACGTTGTAGATTTGATTCAATACTTTTAGAATTATTCTTTAGAAAGCTTTTGATGTTTTAGTTTTTTTTATTCGTGTAGTATCTCGAAATAAAATATATTATGTGAATTTTTGAGAAAGGATATTTTTCATTTAAAAACGCTAGGCTGCTAAATGCTTGGTAAATTAAGCAATTGTATTGGAGAAAATAAACTTTGAATAAAGCTAAAAAAATGTCCAGATATTAATTGCGATGACTGAGGCATATGGCCATATAATTGACGTGGTATAACTTATATTTATCTACATGCTGAGATTAAATAAGTTAATGGGAGATATATTGTTAGCTGTTATCAGTTTATCAATTCTAGATTATGACTTGCTTTGATTCAAAGCACTTTTAGTCATCACTTTATGTACAAAGCGTCTTAAATTTGATTTTTGAGGTTTTAATCAGAAAGTTATCTCTGCATATTAAGTGCTTCAAAAGAACTGAATCTTCTGCTGAAGATGCCTTGGAAATTCAGATTCGTCTTTGTGATATTCTGTGCTTCAGAACAAGAATTGGCGACCATGTCATGATTGGTAACTTATGTCAAAGCTTAATTTATAATAAAGCAATGATAAAAATAGATTTTACAAAATATTTGATACAAAAACGTTTAAGAAGAAAATTAAAAAAATTTAGAATAAAAAAAAAAAAACAGTGGGAGCAAACGGTATAATAACAGATTCTTTCAGAGAATCCCAAGAGAAGATCTGATCTGTTTACTGATCACGTCTGCTGAGAGCAAAATATTAACAAAAGAATTTTGTTTAAATTTTTAAAAATTGCAGCGATTATATAATAAGCGAAAGTGACATTGTATTACTTGCTTTATACGTTACTATGACATATGGGCAAAACTCTTGACATTTTATGTCGTAGCGGTAAACAATGATTTATTTTTTTAATTAATCCATCAATAGTGAACTAAATAATATCTTACCTTATATAGGCTTTTATAGTATAGTTATTCTAAGTATTTTACCGTGTAAATATTAACAACTGTTATGGAAATAACATCCACCTATAGGTTTGTTTTAAATGTACATATTGTACATTTTACTTACATGTTAAAGAAACAAAAAATTCTCATCGCATTTTTTAAATCGGTAAAAAAAAAATCCTAATATACCTTATTATGGTAATGCTCAGTTTTTAATTTACACTGGCGACGAATGCTGAACGGATTTTTTTTTTTTTTTTTTTTTTAATGACTTAGTTAAAGTTTTAGACGTTCCTAAAGAAGTTATATGCAATAATAGAATTAATAAATAACAATTTTGATGAAACGTTTTTCATGTTCGTATCGCCAGTAGACAAAACTCATTGTGTCGTTCTAACCATGCTACGGTAAGTAAATGGTATCAAATTGTATTATTGTTAAGAACCAGGAATTAAGATTGGTTTTCACTACAAAATCTCATAAGTTCCAACAAGTCAATAAGTACAAAAGGAGCATTACTCAATAATTTTTGGGGTCATTGGCATGACTGGGACAAGTTTGTTAGTAGGCTCAGAATAAATCAAAGGAGATAATAGCTCTGCATTTTCTAACTGGACTTTAAAAAATCGTTTAAATTTTGTCTGAAAACAAGTGCTTTAGTTTTTAACCACCCTGCCCATAAAATACTTATCAGTAAAGAGAGCTAAACTGGCTGTCTTGTATTATGAGGCCGAATCGATGCATTGCAGCACATACATTTAGATTTCAGTAAAACCAATCTCAAATACATTTCCGAAATCTTAAAAGTTTCTGGAAATAAAATAAATTCTCGAAAAAACTGCCATTTTATCCATTGTAGGAAATATGGCCATAAAAAAAGCCGTTTTATATGGAAAAAACTTCCTAATGACTTGTAAACAACAACAAACTCCAAAAGGATTAAACCAAGGAAAAATGGTTATCTCCTAGATATAATACGAAGACCTAAAATATATTGGATGTAATAAGTGGAAGAAATTTTCCCGTTTAAAGAAAATCTGGTGGAATTTGTGGGATTTCAATTTGATGAATGAATATCTTAAATTTGGCAGATAGACGTGTTTCTTGGACATTCATTAAAGCCTCAAATAACTTCTTTTGAAATATTTTTTTCATACCATTTGAAGGCTATCACCGAGTTTATCTGGTTCAAGTATTTTTGAAAATTTTTTATTTAGCAGGTACTAAAATTTTAATCTTAGCAGAGTTTTCAAAATTCATTCCTGAGATATTGTTCTAAAATTCAATTTCAGATAATCTTTTACAAATCTCTACGTACCTCAAATTAACAAAGCATTTTTTTTTTTTTCATCAAATGGCGATAACATCTGCATATCTGGCGACCTTGTTCATCCACTCAGAACGCTTCTAAAAGTTTCACTTAGGGGCGCTGACATGCTCCAATACAGAATCCATAAGCAGAACAAGAGTTGCAGCTGTATGAGCTTTTGGAGATATCATTAGTTTTTAAAGGGTTTAAATATGCCTGTAAAAAACATCGGAAAATCGGTATTTATGCCGTGCATTCTTGAATACTAATATTTAACCGAAAAATTTACACCGGATTTTAAAATATTCAAGGTGGTTTTTTCTTTACGAGAGAATTAAAGGAGAATCGAAAAAAGAAATTCATAAAATCAAGGCGGCTTAAAGGCTTAATGTTTTTAATTTAAAAAAAAAATTACGACCCTAAATTTTCTTGAAAACTACCTTGGTTTTTATAAGAAAACAGGTAAAAATTATTATTATAAGAAAATAATTAATATTTATTAAATATCATTTATTACAAAAACGAAACAGCGTAAAACGCACTAAACTGTAGTCTAGACAAAAGCAAAATAAACTTCATTTCAAATTCTCTAAAAAATCAATTTAAAATAATTCTCTTTGCTTTTATAAAAAATGGAATACTTTGCGAATACGTTAATTATGAATGCATTTAATTTTACTGTTTTCTTTATACAGTTCCGCAGAGCATGCAAACTTAGTAAACACCGATTTTTGTGTCTGTAAAGGCCAGTTTATTCGGTTAGTGAATAATTGTTAAATTTGAGCGAACAATCTCCTAGTGTTATAAAGATTTATTATAAATCTCTTGCGCGATGCATGACCGTAAAACCTCTGACGTCACACATGGTGATCACAAAAATTGTAAATAACGTGAAAACAGACAAATGTTGTCATCTTCTTTGCTTTGTTTTCTGGCTTTATTCACTAACTGTGGATAAAATAATGGAAGATTTTTTTCAAAATTTTATTGAATTTGAAAATGGCATTGAAGAGTTTAATAATTCCAAGGATGTAAGTAGCGAAGAAGAAAACTACTTTACCGAAAATGAAGGCTTTAATACTTCCTTGACTCAGCCGTACATGTCTGAACCTGAGTATGAAGGAATTACAAATCAACAAAATGATCCTCAACTATCAACAGTAACAAAAGTTCCACAACCAAGTAATGATGAACATAAACGTGAAGGCAATTTCGAGCGGTGTTTATGTGGAAATTGCAAATTGGAATCCCCAGAAATTGACTGTACGTGCTGTAAAGAAATTTTAGCGCTATCTGACGAGATTTTTGAGGGTAGATATTTTATTTAAATTCTCCCTTTCATTCGATTGACTTCTCTTAGCAACTTTTTGAGACTTTTGAAATAACTTTAAAAAAAATTAGGACATGTTTTGTTTTTTTTTTTTTTTTTATTTAACCTATGGTTTGTTTTCCTTTTTATTAAATAACATTTATTTTAAAAAGGCAAGCATTCAAAATTTTATTTTGTTTTGACTTTTTTTTTCTTAGAAAGAGAATGCATTATAAACACCAATGGGTACAAAGTTCTCTGTGAAAATAAAAAAGTTCTGAAGAATGTGTTAGTAGGTTTTAGTGACTTACGTGGAGATTCGTTAGAAAAAAAAACTAGTAATAGGTAAGATGTTATTCGAGGCGAGATAAGAATATCTTAAAAGCCTACGTTTGTATCGGTTTAAATTTTTGCGATTTTAACGGCTTTTTTTGAAAAATCTGCAAAATTAAAAACCTGTGAAAACTTTCAAAGCTTATGAAAAGAATAAGTTTTTAATAGGTCTTGTAAATTCGCTAAATCATTGCCACTTATAAGCAAATGACAATTTCTTTTCTTTGAAAAAATATTTCATATTTTTCTTGTTTTATTGTATTTAAATATTTCCGCTTAGATGGTAATTCTTAAAGTTTATTCAGTAAAGCCATGTACAATCCTATTCTGTAAAAACTCTTTGAATTTAATTTTAACAGTTAAAAAACACTAAAATGAAAAATTAATATAAAACATTTAACAGCTGCAGTATATCGCAGTGAATCTAATATCTTAAACTTACTAAATTTTTTGTGACTCTAAGTTTTTCCAGGCCAACAAGGCACAGAATGAATTTTAGCTTAATTTAATATTTAATTTAATATTTTTATCGGGTGGTTTTAAAATATTTCCAGATCAGAAACTATAGAATGCATCCTTTTTAGTAAAAGCATCTTGCATAAGTATAAGAGAAACCTCAGGTATTAAGATTTAAAGATTCCTATTATAGAAGCATTTAAAATCTGTTTGAGTCAAGGCCTCTTCAAATTATATTAAAGAGTTGTTTAGAATAACTCATATCTTTATAATGACTTGTTTTCTTAACTAAGATTGATAAGCGCTTTAGCTGGTTTGATGCGAAACATCCGAATTAAAGTATGTAAATTAAATATCGACAGTAAAAAAAAAACATCTTAGTTTACTGGCATTCTCATGACGCCACCAGCCTCGTTTTCTGTTGATATTTAGTGAGTTTGTGCATTGATTCATTTTATTTGTGGATACGTGGTGCAGTGGTCTAAGGAACTGAACTCCGGGGATCGTAGTGAAAAGGTATGTGGTTCGAGCCCACTTTATGACTGCGTTTAAGTTGAAACCACTATCTAATTACGGGCAAAATTATATAGCAGAATTTAAATGGTCTATTTTTGTTCTCTTCCTGTGCCCCAAGTTCGTAATATATGTATCTACATAAAAAAAAAAAAATACTTTATTAATCATTTTAGTGACATGAGGTAAAAAAGTAAGGACGATATACAAAGTTACACCAAGACGGTTAACTATACTAGGATTTATATTGTCTAATAGTCAATATATTAATAAGTTTATTTTCGAGTTACTTTTTATGGCTGATAACAATGAATTGAAATTTAACAGGGTTTGCAAGCATGGTGTTATTGGAGGATTTAAGCTTGGAAATTATATTGCGGAAAGATTTGTCAAATTCCGATGTATTCTGTCAAGTAATAGATTTTGGATTCATCAAAAAACAAAAGTAAATAACAAATATGATAAATATTATCATTGGAACAGTGCTGAGAATAGATACTTGAGGAAAACATAGTAAAATCAAAAGCCATCTATTAGTTTCTGAACTTAGTCTCTTGTCACGTCATAAATATTTGAAAATTTAATCGTACCAAAGCGACAACAAATAGATTTTAATAAACACCATTTTTTAGAACTAAAACTTTTCTTGTAAAATTTCTTGTATACTCAATGAAAGATACCCCTTTTCTTTGAGAACGTTTTATGATGAAAGAATCTCTCAATTTCCAACAACAAAAGTTTTGCCAGAATATCTGACTTCATAAAAAATTTTTTTTTATTACTTACTTATTTGCGAAAATAAAAACTCGCAATAATTGTCTAAATCTCCAAAATGAAAATACGCGTAAATTTCCCAATATACGAAAATTTAGAACGCAAAAATTAATGGTTTTGTCTAATAAAAAAGGTATTTTTCCAATTCTAGCGCAAAAAAAAAAAAAAAAAAAAAAAATCGCTTTTTGACATTAATCTTTATTTTCAAGCTAAATATTCTTTAAACCAGGAGAGTAAGAAATACACTTTTCTAGATAACTTTTTGTTAACAAAAAATAACAAAATAAGTACGCGTTGTAATATATCTTGATAACATAAAAACTTTATCTTTATAAGATCATATCGGTTTGCGGCTTATAAACAGTTCACTTGGTGGTTGTACAAACACATGGATAAACGTGATAGAAGAGTCGTCCCATCGTGTGTTGTATGGTCAATCAGAAACATGTTTCCTGAACCTGATGAAGTTTACACATTATATAACAATCTATTGTAAATTATTACCACAAGAAAATAAGTTTTAAAAAATATAGAGTTTCTTATCAGTGCTACGCCATCAAAATCTTGCATGCTATGCCACTTAAAATATGAACTCACATACTTTATTCATACAGTTATTACTAAATAAAAAGATGTTGATATTTCCTCACCTAAATTAATCAGTACCAGCATGGAAATCTCACTTAAGCGGAGGTAAAGAGCTACGCATCATGCTATGATGCGTAGCTCTTTACCTAGGCAACCTGTTTGCCTAGGCAAACAGAGAAAGGTCGCTTTAATTAATCTACATAACCTTGCATTTGTTAACTTCTGGTTAATTAATTAACTAATTAATGTCAACACTAATTAACTTCATTAATTAATTATTTCATTAATTTGTGCTGACAACGGTTTTGCTGATAAATGATGTCCTCATTATAGCGTATTCTTTAAAGAAGAAACTTTCTCATGTATTACATTTAAAATATTTATCCTAACCTCAATGCATATTTATATAAAACAGATCGTTATATAAATATGTTTATAAATATATAAATATGTGCTATGTTTATAATAAAAAAAGTGAGATTTTATCTGCTGCGTTAAACTCAAAAAAATTTAATCATAATCATCCGCTCTCTCTCTCTGAACAGTTTTTCTTAAGGAATTAGAGAATTACAAATGGAACGAAGCACCGCAATGTAGTTCAGATTTTATATATAAAATCATAGTGAAGATATTATTCTTTAATTTTATTTCATAAAACCTCCGTTTAATTTAATACTGCCTCGATTACCCAACCACATATAAATGACTGGAACCCAGGCTTCTTTCCTTGTTCTTTTTTAAATAGCATTTTTTGGAGCTTTTCTTCTGAGGACTCATAATGTTCATGAAACTTGATGCTGACCGAGTAGAATGAGCCTTAAAAATGCGAACATCAATGTCTGATCTATATTCTTGATCCAACCTCAAATGGTGGAGCTAACCACCTGCCTGTGAGGTTTTAGCAATTCCAAAAACAATTGTGTGTTTCGTGATGTTTTCGTCTAATCCTCTCTCCTAGCTATATATTCTGATAATGCAGACACAACATACAAATCACTATCTTGTGGAAAACGATTTTAAATATGATGAGGTACCTTTCCGCCAACATTTACGTAGTTTTTGAAATGTAAATTTGTAACTGCTATTATTAGTTATCATGAATCTTATATCTAGGAGATTTAAAGCTGAAACACGAGATGCAGATATGAGCGCCATTAGAGTGGCCAGCTTATGTTAGGTCTTTGTCTGAGAGATCTTCTGAAAAAGACCATTCTGATTTAATAAATTGATTACTAATTGAACATCCCAGACAAATGTATATCTTGGTTTGGGTGGTCTACTATTAAATTCATTAAAGAACAGGCAAAATTGTTTTGTCCTACTGGTTTTCCATTTACATGTTCATGATAAGCCGAAATATTAAATCTATCGCATCCAATGGTCTTATATTTCAAACTTTGATTAAAAAACTCTGCAAGATAATTAAGCATCGAATTTATATCCCTTTGAAATGGATCAACTTTCCCTTTAGAACACCAGCCAACCCAGTTTTTCAAGGCCGATTCGTAATTTGATAAAGAACTTGTTCGTCGCAATTTCGTAACAAGTTTGGCAGCCCTTTTCTGAAACTCTTCCCCAAGGAATTTATTCCTGTATCTGTCCAAGCCACTACTTGAAGGGATTTGTTTAAGACTAAAGGGTATATCACTTTTGATGGGCTAAATAGAATATATTTGGTTCGAGAAATTAGCATTGGATTCATCACTGATAATTTCATAACCTCTGGATACCAATGCTGGCTGTGCCATGCAAGTGTGATTAAAATCATCTTCTTGACCTCGTCTGTTTTAGCTTTGTTTAGCACTCTCATCATCGAAGAAAATTGAGGGAATTGAGGGCATACAGGAATTGATGGAGCCAATCTTGTTTCAAAGCATCGGTGACCTGACTTTGAGAATCCGGCTTTCATGATGTATATTTTTTGGAAGTTGATGTGGCGCTCAAGAGGTAAACTGATCAATCTGAGGCTAGTCTAACATCTGGAAAATCCGCCTGAAAACCTGTGGACATAATTTCCATTCTGAGGAGCCATTCTTCAAACACGATTGTTGGTCTGGTTCGGCATTCATTTTCTGGGAATAAATTCTGCAGTAGTTGTGATCCGACGAAAAAATAGATAATCCCAAATTTCTTTGGACATCTGTAATAAAGCTTTATTTCGTGTCCCTCCCATTTTTAAAAATGAATTGATTTGATCATTTTCTTTTTTGTGAAGGTTAAGAGTGCTAACTTCACTGTTAGGAGCTCCAGAATATTCATACGATATTCTTTCTCCTTGAAAGTTCAAACTTCTCAATCGAAACACCGTTGCAAACGGCCCCCCAACCTGACATTGAGTCATCTATTCGAGTTATACTTGCGCAGGTGGTTGAACAATGAGCCGTCCATTTGATATCTCTATATTCTGAGCCCACCTACTTAATTCCGTTTTCGAGTTCTAGTTTAGGGTTGGCTTGATAAGATTTGTGCTTGATATATTTTTTTTAAAGCCTTGATTTGTTGTCTTTGGAAAAACGGCATTGAAGTCTGGCTGGTAGTACTGACTGAATTGTAGAGGTCAACAACGCTATTAACTTTGTCAACTCTAAAATCGATTACTTGCATTTTCCAGCATTTTAAAACATTTTGTTTTCACTTTCATTACCTTCTCTTCTTCAAGAGAGAAAGTCATAGTCAGAGAGTTTATCTTTAGACCTAAAAATTCTATCTCTTGCACATAACACAGATGTCTTTTGATTGATTACAAAACCTAGGTTCTGTAACAAACATGACCGTATCCAGACTCATATGAATTTCCTCTAATGTTTGGCCCATTATCAACATATCGTTTAGATAGATCAAGACTCTTATGTTGATGCAACGTAAAATTTAAATAGCAATTTTCATTAGTTTTGTGAAAATTTGAAGAGCAGGGCCCAGACCAAAACACAGGCAGACGAATTCGTAAAGACTCCGTGACAAGCGAAATCTCACATACTTTTTGAGTTTTTGTCAAAAGCGCACAAAAATAGGCGTCCTTCAAATCCAGCTTGCACATGAAATCCTCTTTTTTCAACATATACATAGACAATCCAAACCTTCCATTTTGATATTTTCATATGGGATGTGAAAATTCAGCCCTTTTAAATTTATTATTGGTCTTGTCCTCCGTCCTTTTTGTCTAAAAAAAATAGGCTGCTTAAAAACTTGTTCTTTCTTAAAGAAACCTTTTGATGGCACCTTACATCAGCATTTCCTCCACTTCTGTATCTACTATAATTTTTTGAATTTGACTCATTTTTGTCTGTGAGGCTCCCTTTCTTGTTTGGGTTCTGACAAAAAGGTATTTTGTACCCCTCGACTAAGGACAATAGGTCTTTGTCACTTGTTAAAATTTTCCAAGCCTCTTGAAAATATTTTAATCTTCCTGCTAATGGAACTTGTGGAATCAGCTGTTTTTGAAACAACAGTTTTATTATTGGATGGAAATTTTTCATGTTTTCTAGTGGAAATAGATGTGGTGTTTTTCTATAGAAAGTATGCTCTTTTAAATACATGCTTGCCTCTATTTTTGAATAGCTTTTGAAAATTCCTCTGAGGCCACTTCTCTGTGTGCCATTTTGGTTGGTGCTGTTGTTGTAGTCTCGTTGTCCCCATCCTTTTAGAAGTAAAATACGTCTACTCCCTTCATCACGTGGGGTTTATTGCTGCGTCACGGTCTTTGGAAAGGGCTTCTTGGATAGGAGAAAGATTTTGTTTTTGTAATAAAGCAGTTTTCTCTTTTAGCGTTATTTTAAATTGAGCTGTTGAATTTATAATTGACAAGGTATTAGCTCGTTGTTGATGGGTGATAGCATTGTTACTTTATCCCAGTAAGAGGACAGATTTCTAGATATATGAAAATAAATCTTCAACGTATATGCAACATCGTCATATTTTGCGTTTCCGGCATCTTCAAGAAGTCTCCGTAACTTTCCTTATTTTAAGATTTCGTTTTTGGATTTTTTCCAAAAAATTTTCTAGCGCAAAATCAGAATGTTCTTGTTATTTAACTCTCAAAAAACATAAATACACAATTTTTTTAACAGCAACTCGTTTTTAAGCATTGAACTGGATTTGAAAAATTATTAAGGGGCTAACCCCCTACTAAAACCGTCAAAATTTAAAAATTATAATAATTATTTTGAACAAATAAAATTCACTTTTGAAGTTTTTTTTTAATAATAAAAAACATGGTGGAAATATGATTTTTTGACGGTTTTTTCTGCGTTGGATGTATAATTGGTTTTCCTAATTACATCTCAGTGGTGAATTTTATCTCTTAGAAATTCCTCAAAAGGATCATCTACTCAAAATCAAGATACAGAGGCCTGGGTTTTAAGTTGTCAATGATTTCTTAAAAATGTACCCGGGTGGTAGAGTATCTGGCTACCAACCACATGATAATGTATTCAAATTCATGTATTTTCCACTTAGCGTATGAGCAGCACTTTGGTGCAGTCAGTTTGGAGTTTTATCTCAACTTTAATTTTCAGCCTAGTAGTGGCTTCTAGTTTTGCAGGCAGCTTAAAAATTTTGCAGGCCGCTTAACTCACTTAAAAAAAATTAAGCATCACTAAACGAGGCAAAAAACATAAACAATAATCGAGGCTTTTAGTTTTTATGCTCTATATTTTTAGTGATAAAAAATAATGCAAAAGCTATATTTTACAGACCAAAGTTACGTACTATAGGATATAGGACATAGGAATGTTACATTGAAATTTTGGAAATATCATACACCGTTGGAAAGCTATAATTTGAAGAAGATCAAAAGCTATTAAAACACTTAATGTTATAAATCAATTTATGGAAAGTCACTATTCTTTTTAAAATACTAAACCCAGATAAATTCTTAGATTGTGAGGAAAAACATATTTGTAAAAACTTCAAACTGTTTTTAAAATTTAAAATGTCATACTTCATTAAAATTAAACCGCCGGTATTAAGTTGGTATTATCACTTTTATGTTGGGTCAAAATTTCAATCTTAATAAAACTTCAAAAAATCTTGGAATGCATAAAAGTAAACAGAAACTCAAAATAACTAAATTTATGTGCATTGTCCATTACAGTTGCACAATTTGGTACAGGGTAGATCGAGCTTCCCACAAACGCTTCTTCATCGATATTCTTTTTTACAGCCACAGTTCTTAAATACTTGCAGTGCTTTAGATGCTTCTTGTTCTAACGTCAACCACTTTGGTGTGCATTTCGTTTTAAACCTTCCAACCATGTTTTCAGGCAGCAAACCTATAACATAATTTAACTAAATTAGCTCACCAAACAAATGCTACTATTTGAAATAGAGAGTATCAACTTAATATTCTTTGATAATAAACATTCTAATATTTTAAAAGAAATATCCAACTTATATCAAACTAGTTCTATGACTGCTATTTTTTTAGATATATATGTTTAAAAAAATAAACTTACCCTGCTTGGTAAATGCCACGTTTAATACATTGTGACAGAAAATTGCTTGTAGTTGGAATATTATCAACAGTTTGACCTTTCTTAGTAAACATCATTTGCCTGCGTTCGATAACATGAGAAAGTTCAGTAATCTTACTGTACAAAAAACACATATAATATTTCAGTATTTTGATCGAGTTTGCCTTTAAAAATGATCATCCACTTCAGCCGAATAATTTCTAAAAATATCTGGTACTTCATTGTACACCTTCCAGATTTGCCATCCTATCATCTTACCCATACCAGCGAAACCTGATGATGTATCACATACACTGAATGTATGCCAAAAAAGCAAACCTTCACAAACATGCTGACCAAGTTTGGATGCGTACGAATGCACAGCTAGCCATTTTCTGTTTTTTTGCAACACCAGATTAAATCCAAAGTTTTTTAACCCCATTCTTTCAAGAATATAATATTGGGGAATAGCTATAACTCCTACGTCGGTGTCAATGGTAAATATTTTGATTTCTGAATGTCCTATCTAAATAT